>CAUYSK010028413.1:0-124859 GCA_963575035.1 Avahi laniger | reverse complement strand
CGGGCATGGTGGCGCATGCCTGTAGTCCCAGCTACTCGGGAGGCTGAGGCAGGAGGATCGCATGAGCCCAGGAGTTTGAGGTTGCTGTGAGCTAAGATGACGCCACGGCACTCTAGCCCGGGCAACACAGTGAGACTCTGTCTCAAAAAAAAAAAGAAAAAAAAAACAAAAACAGTGTATCTTAGAGATTCCTACCAGTATATAAAGACCTTCCTCATTCTTTCATTAGGACTAGGTAATATTCCATTTTATTTTTTACTGAAATATAATTTATAGACAGCAAAATGCACAACTCTTCAATGGGCAGCGCAATGAACATTTGTATATGTATACACCCATGTGACCACCACCCAAATAAAAATAGGGAACTTTTCCATTGCCTCAGAAAGTTCCCTTGTGCCCCTTCCTAGTCAGTCCCCTGTCAGGGAGTTACCATCATTCTGACTTCTATAACTCTACCTAGTTTCTTACCTTTAAAATGGGAGCTATGTCGGAACTGACTCACAGGGCTGTCGGGAGAACCATGTAAGTACCCAGCACAGTGTCTGGCACGTCGTAGTCACTTAATGAAGGACAGATGTTGACATCATTATAAATACATCCCTTGCTGGTCCTTTTCCTGCCTCTGCTGGGCTCTCCAGTTACCTTCAGTTTTCTCTCTCTCTCAGACGCACGCGCGTGCACACACACACACACACACACACACACACACACACACTCTCCCACTCACACACCGTCTAGCCATGGAGATAGACCAAGAGGGTCATTGTATGAGGCCCACACTGAGTCAATGGCCCCATTGTTCCTGGGCTGGGTGCCCAGAGCTGCCCATGTGGCACTGACCAGGGCTGGGCTGTCCAATGGGAGGTGCCCACGGGCCCCTGACCAAGAGCTGACCACACCTGGCGGGGACACCCGCTCTCCCTCCTTCCCCAGAGGGAGGAGGCAAAGAGCCCAGTTCAGCCTGGGACTGGGCAGGGGGGCTCGGGGACCCCTCCCGTTCTCCACGCTGTTTCTTGCCAGGGGCTGGGGTGCCTGCATATGGGGCTGGGGGCAGACCCGGAACGTGGGCCAGGCGAGAGAAGGGAAGGGGACATCGAATGCCTACTGACCCCTTCTCTCTCCTCCTGGGAGAGTGTGCGGGCAGCCTGAGGGCCCCGTGGAACCAGCCTGTAGGGAGCCCCCTGGAAGCAGGCCTGCCCTCCCAGGCAACTCAGACTCCGGGAACTGCCCCAGGAGGCAGGACTTGTGGTTGCCTCTCCGGGCCAGACTCCCCAGACGTGGGATTCTGTGCACTGGCATTCCAGGTCATCTGCGTGCCCACTGGGCTGCTGCAGGGTTCCTTGGGGGGGACACCTCAGGGACAGCGCTGGCATGTCTTTCCCGATCTCACCTCCTCCGATGCTCTCTGTAAAGATACGGCTCCCATTCCTGCCCTGCTTGTCACCACCTGCCAGCAGGGAATGTGCCAGAAGGGCCTCCAGTCTTCTGGGCACGAGCCAAGGCTGCAGAAAGGGCTGGCTTGGGGGCCGGCAGGCGGTGAGCCTGCGAGCCAGACGTAACTACAGGATGAGGTGGTGAGCAGCATGCCGGCAGGCGGCAGGGCGGGGCAGCCTGGCCTGGAGGCTGGAGAGGGGACAGAGGGCACTGTGGGGAGGGTGTTTATCAGATAAGGATTATGCTTCCTGAAGGCCTGACATTTCTTCCCACCTCAGTCGAGACCAGACTGGAGTCCTGGCTGCTTCAGGTGGCCCACGGCCCTAGAGACTGGCCCAGGGCCCTGGTCGCTTCCTGCTGTCCCAGGACGTGTCACTGAGTTGCTCTCTGGGCCCAGACACTGCCTGTCCTTCCCTGTCCCCGCCAGTCTGGGCACCTGCTCACAGGGTTCCGAGCTGGACCCTACATCCTGCTCTGAGCGGACGGGTCCAGGGCGGAGGCTTCTGTGGGCAGGCGCAGAGGCGGAGCCCCACCTGCCAGGATCTGCGTTCTCTGGGCCAGCCTCTCATGCCATGGAAACAGCGCTACGGCGGCCCGGGAATTACCCAGGATGGGAATTTTAATTGCAGCCCACGATCCTGTTCTGCTGTCCGCCCCCAACTCCCATCACCTCCCCAGCCCTGGGGACTGTGCGATATTCACTGTGTCATATTTTTAGATCAGACACAGGGTCTGGGGCCCATCTTAGGCCTTGTTTGTCTTTGGTCAGTCTGTCTGTCTCCTCCTGGCTCTGTGGCTGGGTGTCTCAGGATGCGCCCCGGTGCCAGGCGTGTGGGGGTGGGGAGCGGGAGGCAGGAGCCGTCTTAAGACGAACACGGCCTGTGGTGGAAGCCACCACTCTGCTTCCATGGCAGGAGGGCTCTGGGGGGTGCCGGGGGAGTCCTGGGTTCCTCAGCCTGAGTCTCCATGGCCTCGGGCCACAGGGGTGGGTGTGGCAATGGCTGGCAGAGTGGGCTGGGAGGGGTCGGCTTCAGCGCGTGTCCCTGCCTCAGAGGGCAGCCGGAGCAGGCGCCTTCCTCAGCAGGAAGTGGGCATCTGGTCCCCTCTGAAGTCTCCTTCTTCTCAAGAACTTCGGGGACTTGGAAGAGACTCACCTTGGCAAGATCTGGGCTGGACCTTGTGAGACCACAGGAAGGAAGACGGAGCTCCTGGAGGACAGGCCCAAATCTCCCCAACACCAGGCCCAGGAAGGCAGTCTGGCAGCAGGTGTGTCGTGCAGGGGCGGGGACACAAGATCGGGGTTCAAATCCTGCCTTGGCTACTTACCAGAAGCAAATCTGTTAGTTTCTCTGTGTCCTCCCGTCCTCTGGGATTTGTCAGCATCCTCTAATTTATCTGGGGGATTTTGTTCTGTCATGGGAGGACTTTCTGTTGGGAGTGGCTCCCAGGAGAGAGAGAGTAGTGAGGAAATGGCGCCCCCCTTTCTGGCCCCTTGGCCTGGATTTGAGGCCAGGGTTTAGAGGCTGCAGGCACCAGCAGTGCAAGCTGTTTGCAGAGAGGCCTTGGGAGACCCGTGGCCCTGCAGTCGAGCTTTGAGGCCCCGCAGCCCAAGGGCCCCCGTGTTGGGGAAGACGCTGCTCCCTTGCCTCTGGCAGCCCCAGCCTGGGGCTATGGGAGAATCTGGGGTCGCCCTCGGCCTGGACATTACCTTCCCTGCCAGGGCCACAACTAGGGAGGCACAGCAGGGTGCGGGGCGCTCCTTCAAGTGCCCTCCTGGCCTTTGGCAGGTCACAGAGCAGGAGCAGAGAGCATGCCAGTGGTGGCTGCAGATGGCAGGCTGGTCTGGAGCAATGCAGTGTCCCTTGAAGGGATTCATTCTCAGAAACCTTTGTAGGTAGAGTAGAGAGGTGGCTTTTCAAGGGCTTTGGCTGGAGGAGCTGATGGGGCAGGAGAAGTGTTCCTGCGATGACGCGGTCTTCCGAATCCGTGCGCTGGCAGACCTGGCGACCTCTGTGCCAGCGACCCACAGGGATCTTATGAGGAAGAAATGGGATCGTATGTATCTGAGGGCCCAGCACAGCATCTAGCCAGAGGGAAGGCCCTCAAATATTTGTTTTATTGCGACAACAAAGAGGTTCTGGTCCCTTGATTCATCCAGAGGAGGAATTCATCCAGAACAGGGCAGAGCTGGGTGTAGGAGGTACGTAAGAGAACTTTTCCTCAAAGAGCCGGAGACCCAGCTGGAGGCTCGGCTCACTTCCTGTGTGGCCTTGGGTAAGTCACATAACCTCTCTGGGCCTGCCTCAGTTTGCTCCTCTATGACATGAGGGAGTTTGTTCAGCTCACATCCGCGGGCTCCTCCGGCTCCGTCATTGAATGGGTTTTCGCTTCACCGGAGGGGAAAGGGCCACTGGGCCCGGCTGCCCTTCCCAGGCCTCTATGGTTTCTCTGCAGGTGCTGTGGGCTCTTGGGCCTGAAGTCCAGGAACAGCCGAGATCTGTCCCTCCGCACACTTGCTGCCTTGTCAGCGTCCCCCGAGACATGGGAAATTGAGGATCTCAGCGGCAGATCTTAAATCAAAGCCTGGGCCATCAATCTCCCGGAACAGACTGAAATAACAAGGTGGGTGGCGCAGACCGCCACTGCATGGACAGTCGGAAGATATTAAAAAGCCAGCATCTCGAACCCCCAAATCCCTTAACACATTTCCAAATACCCCAGGGACCTGCCTGCTGAGGGGAAAAGGGAATATCTCATTTTAGAGTTCCCCAGGAAGGCCCGAGGGCTCTATTTCAGGAAATCCCTCCTCTGGGGGCTTCTGACGGGTGGGGCCCCCCACCCGCTGTTGTCTGCCTGACCTGCCTGACCGCCAGCTCCCCCCGTGCAGGCGCCCCTGCCAGAGTGTGGCCCTCGTGTAGACTGGAATGGTTGGGACACCATTGTTCACTGGCTCTGCAAAGCTGGGTAAGTTGCTTAACCCCTTTGGCTCTTAGCTTCCCCATCTGTAAAATGGGAATGACAATAGCTACTTCATAGGGTTGTTCTGAGGGTTAAATGTAATAATCCATGCAAAGCAAACAGCACAGTGCCTGGCACATGGCGAGACCACGAACATTAGTCGTTAATATTACTCTCCCTACTATCCCACAAACAGCCCAGACGGCTGCTGTTTTCTCTCACAGTTTCTCCTGCTCTTTCGCCTATTTAAACCCTACCCATCCCTCAAACCTCAGTTCGATTCCCTCCTCCTCCAGGAAGCCCTCCCTGAATGATCCTCCAAGGCTACATCTTCCTCTGATTTCCAAGGCTACATTTTTTTGTTTTCAATTGTATTTGCAGCAACTCTTCTTTGCCGCTTCATCGTGTGGGATCCAAGCTCCTTGATTACAAGGCCTTTGCTTCTGTTTTCTCCCCCTCTCTTTCCCCTATGGCACCTGCCACAGTGCAGTGCACACCTTAGGTGCTCAAGAAACACCCGTGCTTGTCATGTGGGAGATGTCAGGAAACTGAAAACAGAATCCTCGTATTTCCGAGACTGGGTCCTTTGTCTATTTTTAGTTTAAATCTTCTTCAAAAAAATTCCAAATTCCACTCTGTCTTTACATTACAACCACACCAATCTTTTCATGTCAGCCAGATGTACTTTTCCCTCCTCTCCACCCGAAATACACCAGAATTTGAAAAATGAGGCGCTGGATCTGAGAACGCGAGAAAGAGAAAGCTCTCTCTAAACCCTGACTATTCTTGTCAGGCCGAAAACTTGGGGAGGGATTAGTTCTGGGTGAAAGAGAAGGTTCCGATGGCTCAGCCCGGGGCTATTAGAGCTCGGGGTTTTCTATGGAGGGACAATTGGGATTTTGAGACACGAAGTCTCTGCTTCTGGTAGGTCAGCACTCTTGTCAGGCATCTCAGGACACTGCCACTCCTGGGGTGGGGGAGGTGGCAGGTGGGGAAACAGATCTGGTCACCTCGAAGTCAGGACTGAGGGCTGGCCCTGACATCCTGACTGCTGTGGGGCGGAAGGCAGGCAGTCCAGAGGAGAGGTTGTCATGGCTGCAGAATGCACTGGAAGGTGATGTTAGCCACCCCAGCTTGATGGGATGGGGTAGGGGGACAGGGGTTAATAATTATGAATTTGCAATTGTGATCAAGATAAATGACCATTCGGTCTAGTGGGACCCTTGGGGGCAGGGGCCTTTGTACCACCTGGTCCTGGGCGGAGAGAGAGACTGTCTTGATGATCCAAGTCCTAAGTCCTCCAGAGAAGCATAGCTGTCATTCTTCTCTTGGTGAGTGTGCGACTGTTTGTTCCTGGCTACCAACCAGTCGATAACAATAACAACATCACACAATTACTAAGCACTCAACCTGTGCCGGACACTGTGCTGAGCGCTTTACATACATTTGACCATCTGGTGGTCAAGGCAGCAGCCCCAGGACAAGGTGAGGACCTGTATCTCCGTCTTCTGGCGAGGAACCTGAGCTGCAGAGAGGCTGCGTCACTCACACAAAGTCACACGGCAGGCTCCTCTGACCCGGGAAGTTGCTGGGCTAACCCCTCTGCTGCACTGTGGGGCGGAGGCAGCGGCTGCCTTTCCGTGCCTAGGACAGGAGGCTCCCAGAATGCCTGGAGTTTTCAAGCCGTCCAGTGCCCAGGAGTGACAGAGAGGCTATAGTTCGGAAGGTAATCATTTTGTCAGAACAGAGGAGCGTCAGGGGTTCAGCCAGCCAAACCACCTACCCATTCTCCAGATAAGGAAAGAGGCCCATGGGGTGGCCAGCCTTGGTCATGGTCAGACATGCTGGCGAGGCTGGGATTCCCTACTGTCCTCTCCAGCCCAGGGCCACGGATTCCAGGGTTTTGCCTGTTTACCCTGCTTCCTCTCCACTCCACTCTGAGAGGTCGGGGGTCCGTTTGCCTTGTCACCAATCTATCCCTGGTGGCCTGGCCTGCGGGAGATGCTCAGTCAATGTTTGTGCAGAGAATGAAGCACCAAGGGGCTCGGTGCGCCAGCTCTGGGGCTGGTCCTTCACACAGAAGGGCAGCAGCGGCTCTGGAGTTCCACCCAGGAGCCCGGAGGCAGTCTGGTGGGAAGAGGGTGGGCGGGGTGGAGGGTGACCTGGAAGATAGTCGGCCAGCAAATCCACTCCTGTGCCCCACTAAGCCCGTCCCCCTTTGCGCCGGACCCTGCTCAGGAGGGACAACTGGCGCAGGGGCAAATGACTCACTTCCACATTCAAGAGGTAAAGGGGCGAGGGAGGAGGATGGGCTAGGGGTGTGTGATGGGGTATTGGCACTGAAAGGTGGTTGGCTCGGGTTCTGGGTTCTGGAGTCCCTCTGTCGCGCTGGCTGGGGAAGAGGTAGGGGACAGCTGGGCCAGGGGCCAGGCTGGGGCCCCAGCCGGACTTCGGGGAGGGGGGCGCTCAGGAGAAAGGCTTCGGCGGGCGGCCCGGCGAGCTGCGTCCTCGGGGGTAGCGGGAGGGAGGCTACGGGAAGAAACGGGAAGGGGTGCCAGTGGCGGCCCCTGCCCTTGCCCGCTGGCCTCCCGGAGATGGGGTGGGCGTGGCCTGCCCGGGGCGGAGGGTGGGGGCTGGCTCGGGAGCGGCCTGCGGAGGGGGCGTCCGGAGCGCGGGCGTCCGGGGCGGCGCGGGGGGCGGAGGGCGCGCGCTGGAGGGGTGGGGAAGAGAAGGGGCGGGCGGCTCGGGGGTGGAGCCGGGGCGCCTCGCCCGCCGCTCGCTCGGCGCTGAAACCGCTGCTGCGGCCGCCGCTGCTGTCGGCTCGGGGACGCGGGCGGGCGCTCCGTGAGGCTCCGGCGCCTGCGGCTGCTGCTCTCCTCCGGCGCCCGGGGCTGCGGCGCTCTGGGTCCCGGCCCCTGGCCCCTGGCCCGGCGTCCCTCGGGTCCCGGCGCCCCGGCCCCGGGTCCCGCGCCCTGCCCGGGAGAACGCACTCTGCTGCTCGGGCCGCCCCGGGCTCGCGCCCCCGGGCCATGAAGAGGGGCCCGTGAGGGGCGCGCGGAGGCGGAGGAAGAGGAGGGAGGAGGGAGGCCGAGGAGGAGGGCGCGGGAGGCGGAGGATGCCGCCGCCGCTGCCGCCGCCGCCACCCGCGGGCCCCCGGCGAGCCTGACTCCAGACCGGAGGATGGAGCCGGCGCTGGGCGCTGCAGCGGCTACCCGCGCGCCCCCGACCAGGTATTGGCGGGGCCCGGGGGGCCCCGGGGCGGGCGGGAACGGACACTCCGCCGCAGCAGCCGGGAGGGGCGCGGGCGCGGTGGGAGACGCCCCTCCGCCCGGGGACAGTCGCTACGGGAGGTGCGTGGAGGGGTGGTGGCGGCGAGGGATAGCGGCGTGTTGGGCGCAGGAAGGGGCTGCCTGGGCTGGTGGCCGGTGAGCGCCGCGATCTCCCCAGCCCTCCCTGCCCCCATTCGAGGAGGGCAGCAAACTTGAGACGCGCGGCGGCCCCCGAGGCACCCCGCTCCCCTCCGCTGCGGAGCGCACCCGGGGGCTGCTGCGAGCTCACCGTCCCACAGCCTGCCCATCTCGGGGCTGCTGAGGCGCCTTGAGACCCTGAGGTCCCCGCGCCCGCACCAACTTTCCAAACCGGGGCTCCAGCCGGAGGCGGGGGCCGCCCCTTGCTTCCTGCTCGTAGTCCTGGCCCAGCACCCGCATCCACCACGCTGCGATGAGCTGGGCCCCTGTGGGGCCGGAGCCGCCGGATGGTGCAGAGCCCCCCACGGGAAGCCAGAACAGCCCTCCCACTCTTCTCTGGGTAGGGCTCTTCTCTGGGTAGGGTCCGGGCAGCAGCCCCTCCTAGGCTCCAGGGACCCGACGCTTGCTTTCGCAGCAACAGCCCGGAGTAGCCCTAGCTGAGATTCTAGGAGTTAAAAGGCCAAGTTACCCGAGGAAGATAGGACCCAAGGGTCATTCTAGGGTGGCACCTTGGCCTGATTTCACATGTGCCCCTTCCCCCGATCTCGGGCCTGCCCCTTCCCAGGATTAGATTCTTCTGCTCTGTTCCGATTTCTTCCTGATGAACTTAAAAACTGCCCCTAGGCAGGAGGCTCCTAGAAAGGGCCACTCTTAGGTTCAGGTGTCAGAGGATGGGCTTAGGCCATTGACAGAGAGCTAGAGGCTGGGGCAGGGGAGGTGGATGTCCAGTCAAGGACAGAAATTCATCCCAGCATCTTCTGGAGGGCTGGCTGGTGGGAGCTGGGGGCAGAATTGGGGGCAGGAGGCGGCACCCTGGCAAACAAGCCTAAGGCACGTGAGAGGCGAGCCGGGGGGGCTGAGGTCCCAGGCACCTACCTTCAGAGGTGCTGCAGCCCCTTGAGGTGGGGCTAGGCTGTTTCAGGCAGACACCTTACCTGGGCAGGCAGTTCCCAGGCTCCTGTCCTCGGCAGCCAGGGACACTTAACAGGCATCATGATGACCCTGTTTCTTTTCAAAGTGCTTTCACCGTCATGACTCACACATTGGATTCACCAGGGAGGTATCAAGCTTCCAACCTATTCCATTCTCCTCCCTCCTGGGTCTTCAGGGAGCTGCTGGGGAAAGGAGGGGTGGATTTGCCCTCGGGCCTCAGTCCCCTGCTGGAACCTGGGAGCCCAGCCCTGCAGACTTTCATTTCGCCTGAGGCCACGTGGTGGGATGCGGAGGGGAGGGGTGCAGGTGAGAGGAAGTCTCTGCTAATTATCCCCCCAACTCTGCTGGGTCTTTGAAATCATGTCCAGCCACTCCTGCCCCTTCGCTTAACACCCCGCTGGCTTCCTCATCTCAAAGCAGTAGCACAATGTCCCCTAAAATCCAAATTTCCCTCCTTGCTGAGTAGTTGCAATGCTTTTGGCTGGAGGTTTCCTCCTTGGCATCCAAAGTCAAGCTCCTCTCACAGACAGCTTCCTTCTCTCTCTGCCATGCGCAGGCCCCTATTAGTAGGAGGGGTGTAGATCCCCCTTACCCACCCTCCCTCCGCCCCCCTGCCTCCAGGGCCCTAGCCCCTGAGCAGGGTGGTGCTGATATAGGGGTTTGTGTCAGGCTGCATCGGAGAAGGGAGGAGGTGTGCGTCTGTGCTCCACTGGGTGGGGTGGGAGGTGCCAGGCCCTCAGCAGGGGGTCAGGTTCCTGCCCTCCTGGGTTTCCGCTTGCCACCCCCATGTCTCCTCCCTTGCCCAGTGTGAGTCTCTCTTTACTTTCCCAACTCCACTCTGCATCGGTGCGGGGAGGGAGCATTTGATATTCATAATCTGGTTCAGAGAAGGTCCCGAAGCCCTGAGTCACTGTATGGTTTCCATGGAAACAGACTTGTTCGGAGGACTCGATGTAGCACGGCTGTGGTGGGGGAGAAGGGAAACATATAGTAAAATCAGGCTCCACAAGTGTGGCGGGAGTTGGACCAACTCCCTTCGGTGAGGAGGATGAGGCTGGGCATGGCTCTAGCCTCCCTGTAGGAGGGGCTGCCTCTCACCACCCACTGAGGTCCCCCCATTGGGAGGTGCTCAGCTACTCCTGTGGTGGCAGGCTGCTGCTGCTTGTGTGGACCTCTGGCTAGGTGGCAAGGCTCATGGCTACCTCTCAATGCCCCGATTTCCTCCTCTGTAAAATGGGGAAGATAAGAACACCTACCTGGTAGTGGTGTTGTGAAGGTCAAATGCATTATGATATGGAACACACTCAGAACAGGGCCATAGTAAGTGTTCATAAGTGTCATTAGTATTAAGTCAGGGGATTGGAAGAAACTCCCCCCAGCATGTTCACCTGGAGCCTCCCCTGTGTCCCAGCAGGTGGTCCTGACATCTGTTGGCTGGCCTGTCTCCTGCTTTCCAAACAGCCTCCCCCAGCAGCTCTGGCACACCCCCTGCTGGGAACCAGCCATGCATTTCTTTCTACAGAGCATTAATTTCAGGTTGCTGCAAGCCCACCACCATGCTCTTGTTCCGACCCCACCTGTCTAGGAGCCTCGTGGGAGCAAATACTCCAGGTCCAGATGGACAGGCAGCTTCCTGCCTCAGCCCCCTGGGGGAGGGTTGGTCCTCCATCCCCTTGGAATGGGGCAGAGGGAGAGGGACAGAAGAGGTCCAGCAGAAATGGTGGCCCTGTGCGACAGAGAGAAGGGGTTGGGTGGGGCAGGCCACCTCCCCTGAGCCTACAGAGGCGGATTCATCTGGCTGGAGGAGCATCTCCCTCCTGATGATCAGCCAGAGAGGGATAGGGAACTCTCCAGGAAGCTAACAGACCCTGTCTTGCCCCTCCCCCCAAGTTCGAGCCTCTATTGCTCAGGTGTTCCCCAGCATGCCCTGCGAGTCTGGACGGGCTAGGGGGCTCCAGCCTGAACCCCGGCTGATCTGTTGTCATCCCACCTGCCAGGGCAGGGCAGGAGGCTGACCCCAGCAGTGCCAGCCTCGGCTGCATCGGGGAGCGCAGCCTGGGGAGATTCTGGGTGCAAAGTGATGGCTCAGCCCGAGTCCCCCTCACCAGCCCTTCTCTCTCCTTGCAGGCCCTTCCCTGTGTCACACTCCCTCCCCGCCTGCTGTAAGGTGGGCTTCAGCTCCAAGCTCCATAAAGTCCCTCCCGTCACTACGGCTGTCAGAGCTGCAAAGCATCCCTGTTATCTGCTGGCCCTTGCTTCTATTTTACTGATGGAAAAACCGAGATTCCTGGGGTTTGCCTGTGTGGCCTGTCCCAGCTCCACATCAGCCCTGGGGATGCCCGTCCCTCTTCTCCGGCAATCCAGGCAGCCCCAGCTGCTGCCCAGTGTCCCCCCCGACACCCCCTGCCAGCTCTCAGGTTCCTGCCAAGGTTCTTCCCCCCCAGGTCTCTCTGGACCGCTTTGCTGTCCTCATTGGTGTTCACAACACCTTCCAATTTAATATCCTCTGCAAATTTCATTAACGGACTGTTTACTCCCTCTCTCAGGATCATTAATGAAGATGTTAGATAAGATCTGACCCAGCGCTGGGTCCTGGCAGCCCCGCTCCCACTCTCAGACTTGCTGCCCTCTGGTCCCTTCCCCCAGGCTTGCCTCCGCCACCCGGGACCCTTGGGACCTGCCCCCTCCTGCTATTAGGCCCCATGACAAGTGCTTAGGGCCAAGTCTGTTTGAATTAATTTTGTAAGATTACTCGAGGCGCTGTATCAAATGCTTTGCTAAAAATCAAGATATATTACCCTGCCTGCGTTTCCTTCATCTACCAGTCTTGTAATTCTATCAAGAAAGCTATCAAGTTTGTCAGGCATGATTTGTTCTTTATAAATCCCCACGGTGCCGCGTGGGGCACAGGGTTCCCGCGTTTTCTAAATGTTTAGAGATTCCTTCTTTGTGTTTGCTTCTTGATTAGAGCTGGAAGGCTGTCTCCTCAGGGATGGGGAGAAGGCACGGCCCCTTCCCTTCCCCAGAGTCTCTGCTGGGGTCAGTGAGTTGTTTAGGACCCACTGAGTCCCTGCAGTGCGCTGAGGGCCCCAAACAGGGCACTGGGGGAGGAGGGATAGGGGAGAGCTGCAGGGAGGGCCTGAGATGTCAAGGATTCTGCGGGGCAGATGAGGACCACGGACAGCCGAGCCTGGTGCCGACGTTCTGAAGGTACCATTGATGGGGAGATGACTGCGCACCGGTCACTTTGCTGAGAGATTTATGTGCACCGTCTCATTTAAGCCCCTCACCTGCCCTGGAAAAGGGGTGACCTCCCCTCACCTGAGTACCTGGGGCTCAGGGAGGGTAGGGCTGCTCAGGACTTAAGGTCTGGGTTTCACCTATCGTTATGCCGCTCCTGACCTTTTAAGGTGTGCCTAAAGGTGAGGAGAGCTAACGGGGTGGCTCAGACGTTGTAGGAGGCCCGAGTAGGGAGGGAAGGGAAGCCTTCAGGGAATGCTCTGGAGAGGCCAGGCCCTCACTTGCATATACACCTCCCACGTGACCCCCAGAGCCTGAATTCGGTTCTCCATCCTGCTGCTTCTGAGCTGGTGAGCAAGTCCTTCGACCTCTCCGAGCCTCGGTCCCTCCCCTGTGAAATGGATACAGCCGTAGTCCTTCCCCCAAGGCTCGTGGGGAGGATCAAGTGAGGTGATGCCTGAAAGGTTCGAGCCATGGAGCTGGGTGAGCAGCTGCCGTCATGTCTCACCGTGTAGGCCCCTGTCAATGCTGGGCGGAGACACTTCTCTGGTTGGCCGTGTGCCCCATGGGTGGAGGGTGGCTCTTCCTAGTGCGTCTCTCCCAGGAGACAAGAGGGGCGGCGGGGCGAGCCTTGCTGGCATCCTGGCACAGGGGCATCCTTGGCACCGGCTGTGGGCTGGTGATAAGCTCAGGGCTTAGGGAGCAGGGAGGCACTGTCTGGGCCTTGAGCCCAAACCCTGTGCCCCATTCCAGACTATTTCAGGCTAGATGGTAATAAAGACGTTCTTGGGTGTCTTCTTGGCTGCATAGGATATGGGCATTCCTGGGCTCCTTGCTATAAAACCACGGGAACCTCCACCTGCTTGCCCACCCCAGACCGGGCCTCTGCATGGGGAGCACAGTGTGTTTTGGCTCCTGTCAATCAGGTGCAGCAGTCCCTTGTCCACCCCCATTTGTGATAATCTTCCTTATTGTCATTCAGCGGGGAGGGAGAATGCCTTGGGAATTGGTGAGATGGCACAGACTCATTGGTATGAGCCGGGAAGGGCCCCAGGCCGTGCCCACATCCCCACCAGCTGAGCCGCAGGGACCCAGTCCTCAGAGATGGTCAGTAGTAATGGCTGAGCCAAGGTCTGGGCCGGGGGTGGGTGTTGCAGTCAGGATTGGAACCAGTGTGTCCTGGCCCCTGGTGGCCACCTAGGCCCTGGCGCTCCCTGATCCTCCTCTCTGGTGTCCCAGTGCTGAGTGATGCTCTTGCTCTTGGGTGCAGCCTGAGGGTGTAAGCTTCGTGGTTAGGGACAGGGCTTGGGGGTCCTCAGAGCCTAGTCTGAATCCTGGCTGCACCACGGACTAGCTGCACATGCTAGACAGGTTCCCCCACTCGCCTGAGCCTCACTGCTCCTCATCTATGAGAGGCGGCAATTGTACCTGCCTGTGGCACGTGTCCCCGATGGGAGCCAGCCGTGTGATCTTCTGCAGCCCCCTCCATCCCATGTTGTAGCCTCAAGGCTCAGGTGAGTCTCAGGGTCCCATCCATTCCCCAGCCCAGCTCTCGTCCCCACGGGACCAGCTGGGCCTTAGGTGCAGGTGGCTGAGACCGGAGACTCCGGGATCCAGGACAGAAGGCCCCCTCCTCCCGCCTGGCCAGCAGCAGCTGCCTGTGCTCCAGGCCTGTTGATGTTTTCCCATCCTTGAAGCAGGGAGGATGGGCCGCAGCCCGGTGTCCAGGAGGTGGGGCCTTAGTACTCTTCCGACTCCGGCTGTGGCTGCTGGGTGGGTGGTGGGGGGGGCAGGAAACCGGGGCTTTTCCGCCCAGTGTCGGGGCAGAAGAGTCCCGCCTCCCGCAGGCCAGGCTATGGTAGGACCGGCCTGAGACAAGGAACCCGGGGCTTCTGACTCATCCCTACCCCGAGGAGCCGGGCACACTGGGGCCTTGTGCCATGGCCAGGAGGTCAGTCACTCTCCCCACTGCAGGGGAAAACTTTCCTCTTAGGTCGGCCTGGATCCACCCCTCCCTCTCCCCACTGCCTGGCTGGGCCCATGGCCAGACTGCGAGCTGCCCTCCTTACCCCAGGCGAGGTTTCTGCAGCCAGAATAGTGAGGGTCCCCACTAGCGCTTCAGTGGAAGAGGCTGTGGCATCTGTTTTAACTTTTTAAACCAGGCCAGCATTGCCTCTTTAACTTTTTTAAAAAGTTAAAAGTGGGTTAGAGTAGCCCCTAAAAATCACGCTCACTGTTCTTATTCAATGAGCACTTGCTCTGTGCCCAGCACTGTGTTAAGCTGTGGGCGTCCACTGGCTTTGTGTCACAACCCAAATCTTTGAAAGATTCTGTGGTCGTTCTTCCCATTTCATATATAAGGACAAACAGACCTGCAGAGGTCACGTGCCTTGCTTAAGGTCTCATAGCCACAAAGCAAGAGCAGTGGCGTTCAAACCCCGACCTGTCTCTCCCCATAGCTGGGGTGTCCAGACTGCCTTCCCGAAGGCCAGTGGGTAACTTCTCAAGGAGGCTTGAAATACCCATGGGTGTCACATGTGGACATCGGAGTCTGCGCTGGAGACACGGGAGCTCATAGAGGCAGCCAGGTTGCTCTGGTGATGGTGAGCAGTCGGTGGACCAGTCACTCCCTGGGTGCTTGTCTTGGACACCATGGCTGTGGGAATGAGTCCCCACTAGAGTGCCCAAAGTATGTAGGCTCTGCCTGTGGGGTCTGTGGACGGGTTGCAGGGCCCAGGGACTCTAGAGATGGTACACAAACATCATGTATGTTGGTGCAGGTTCTGGGGAGAAGGCCCATAGACCTTTCACTGTTTCAAGTTGAGGTGGGCATGACCCCACCTCAACCCCAGAGAGAAGCACTGATCCCTGCAGTCTCCCCTGAGCTACCCAGACCACAGAGGCTGAGTCCAGACCCCATCAGATGGATGATTGCGCTGGATGATTGCGCTGGCTGGATTGTATGTTGCCATGCTGCCCATGTTGAAGGATGCTCTAGGACACAGTCCTGTGAAACTTGTCTTTGGGTTTATTAGGTACAAGGTCGTGAGGACATGGCTCACGGTGGTACACACGCAGGGCTCTGTAGGAGACCCCTCAGGAGAAATCTTGTACTAGATTCAGTGTCAGGAATAGCTAGACATCTCTTGAGCAGATGCTTTAATCTTTATCTCATGGGTCTTGTGAAACATGTAAATGAAATATTTCCTTTTTCCCCTTGGCTGCCAGGGAGCTCTGACCCATGTGGGTAGCCCACAAGTGGCTTGACTTTTGTACACGGACCTGGCCTCTGGTTCTTCAGACTTTTATACTCTTATTTTCCCCTTGCCTCATTTTCATCACCTCATTTTCCTTAGGAAGAAAAACACCTTGCTGTTTTATGTATTTTAGCCTTAACTAAACAAACATTTATGGTGGATCAGTGCTGGCTATGCCAGAGCCAGGGATTAAGCATTTCCTCTCTGCAGTCTCCATCCTAGAGGCCTGTTTGCCAGCTCCTCCCTGCCTGCCCAGTTCCTTTGCTCCTGGCTCCAGTTCTTGGGACCACAGAGCCTTAAGGTCCCTCCATCCTGGCTCGACTCTGGGCAGAAATATGATACTCCATTTTTTTTTTCTCCTTTCTCCTCTGCTTTTCTTCCTTATCCTCCAGGGCTTCACAGAATTTTTTAGGGAGAAAGGCTGGGAGGGGAGTCGTTTTCCCAGCTTGGGCCTCAGCTGCTCGCACAGCCCCAGGCCCCCTTTGAAGCCTGGCTCTTCCCAGCTCCCGCCCTGTCTCAGCAGTCCCTGCTGGCTGCTGTCCTTAGCGGCCCACCTGAGCAGAGAGCCCACTTCCGGTGGAAAGACAGTGACTTCAACCCTGGAGCCTTGGAAATGGGGCAGGGGAGAGCCGGCCGGCAGTGCCCTGGGGACTGGATGGGGAGGCACAGTGCTGTGCCAGGGCTGATGTGCAGAGACCCACCGTGTCATCAGTTACCTCTCCAGTTCTTACACGGAGTGGCTTCACTCTGTCCCCAAAAGTTGATAAACTCAAATTGAATAAAAAAACTCAGTGTAAACTGTGTCTTCCACCCGGTCACCTGAGCTCCCCTTCCCTCTGGGACATTTACAGTTACCAGTTCAGTGCAAGCTCTTTCAGTGTTTGGTTGTGCATATGTACAACTATATATGTACATCCTCTTTTAAAACAGAAATGGTGACATACTATTACACATATGTTTCCTGCCCTAGTTTTTTTTTTTTTTTCCTAGAGACAGGGTGTCTCTCTGTTGCCCAGGCTAGAGTGCAGTAGTGTCATCACAGCTCATCACTGCAGCCTCAAACTCCTGGGCTCAAGCGATCCTCTTGCCTCAGCCTCCTAAATAGCTAGGATTACATGTGCACTCTACCACATCTAGCTAATTTTTTATTTTTTGTAGAGATGGGGACTTGCTATGTTTCCAGGCTGGTCTCAAACTCCTGGGCTCAAGCAGTCCTCCTGCCTCAGCCTCCCAAAGTGCTAGGATTACAGGCATGAGCCATGCACCTGGCCCCTAGGTTTTTTTTTTTTTTTAAACTTAATAATATATCTTGGGTAATTGTTCCATGTCAGTATACACATGTCGGTGGAGCCTTCTCTGATATAGGCAGTTGAAAAGAAAATCCCAGGGTGGTGGTGAGGGGAATGCTAATGATGAAGGGATTAAGCCTCTAGGGAAAGGAAGGGGTGCCCAGGTGTGGGCTATTGGAAGTCCAGGAAACTTCTAAATTGCATGTGGAAAATTGTGGGCACAGATGGAATTTTCTGGGAGAGGGACTGTGGTTCTGAGGGGTCTGTGGTCCATAAAAGGGGAAGAGCCGCAGCTCTGGGGTTCACGGGATTTCTATATAGGGGGAGGCAGGGGCCTAACTCAGCAGAGGGCAGAGTCCCTGGGTTTGGGGCAGCCACAGATGAGGCTGAGTTGGGCGACAGTGATGCCCAGCCCTAGTATCTTCCTGGAAGATGCCTAGGTTTTTCCCACTCCCAGTGGAGGGTCCCTCTGTCTGCCGGGAGGGTGGCCTCGACTGACCATGAGAATGGAGTATGGGGCCTTCCTGGGATTAGAAAACCCCAGTGGTCAGAGCTGCCAGGCCCTCCAGTCACTGGATCTACGGAATAACCGGGGCACAGAGGGGCTGAGGGTGAGTCCAAGGTCACCCAGCCAGGGAAAGGCAGACGCTGTGGGCTGTTCCTGCCTGTGACGTTCAGTTCCGTGCTCCTTCCCTGCCAGGGCGGAATGGGAGAGGAAGGGGCCCTGGGGGAGGCGCGGCCGCCTGTTGCTGCTGGCCTCTTGGTGTGCGGCCGAGGAAGTGGGGGTGCACAGAACAGAGGCCGCAGCCGGGGTGGGCGTGTCATCATCACACCTCACTGCATCCTGCAGCATCACCTCCCGCTGGCTGCATCCTCACCCGCGTCCGCAGCCACAGCCCAGGAATTCTGAACGCAGCGGCGCCGGGCTCGGTGGCTGCGCTGCGGGACGTGGCCGCTAGAGGGCAGCAGGGAGGCCACTGGGGTGGCTCCTCCCGGAAAAAGTCCCCCGCAGGGAGAAGGGGCGGTGGACAGAGTCGGACCCTGCGGGATGCGATGTGGTTTGTTCTGAGGTACTTACCGGAGACAGAAAACAAACCAGACATTGAATGATGACATTAACTGACACTTATTGAGTGCTTACCCCATGCCCAGCACTGTATTAGCTATAAGTAATTAGTCCTCACAACAGCTTGTTGTAATTGTCCCCATTCTGCAGGTGAGAAAACGGAGGCCCAGAAAGATTATGAAATCTAGCCAAGGTCCCACGGCCACTAAGAGGTTGAGCTGGGAGCAGCGGGGTTGGTGCCGGAGCCGCGTCCTCTAAGTCCTTCAATTCTTACCACCTTGTCTGTGGCCACACACACCTTACGGATGGAAAACCCGGGGCTCAGGGATAGCTGTGAATTGTGCAGGTCTGCACACCTGGGGTGACAGGTCCGTCGGCTGGCTCGGGGCTTGAGCTCTCTCTCGCTCTGGTTGTAGTTCCCCAGCACAGAGTCGTCCCCGCCCCCACTCCTGCCCTAATCCGAGGCTGGCTGTCAGTGAATGCTGAGCTTTCTGCTGGGAGTGGGAGTTCACCAACTCCCCTGCCTTCCAGCAGAAACGATCCATTCTGGGCTCCCGTGTCCAAGGTTTGCTTGTGTTTTGACTAACCAGAGGTGCAGGGAGGCCATGCCAGAGGCTGCTAGAAGCTAGAGAGGGGCCCTGGGGGCTACGGTCATGCTTGGAGGAGGAGGACTTTGAGAAGTCTTTTGTAGTGGCCAAAACTCCCTTGGGAACAACAGGACCTGGCCCTGAGACCTCTGGTTTCCAGGGCAGATGCCTCCAGCATACCAAGGAAGCTTGGCCAGCCCTGGGCCTGGCTCTGCCAGGCTGGCAGGAGAGAAGGGGGCATTTCCAGGAGGGCCTGCTTTCCCCCATCTTCCCGTTCCCATTCCCTGGCTTTGTCCTCCCCGGGGGCCGGGGTGGGATGGCCTGTGGCTGGACCTTCAAACACGTTCCCCTTCTGGGTGCCCAGGCTGTAGCCTGTGAAGCTGTGTCTCATTGTCTTAGAGATCTAAACCTCGAGCTGCTCCAGTTACTTCTGATTTATTAGCAAAGCAGCAGCTTAAGTTTCTCTGGGAGGGGGTGGGGAGGAGGAGTTAACTTAAATGGTTCCTTCCCTGGAAGATGCTAAGATGCTCCTCTTTAAAGAATACCCTGGGGTGAATTCTGTTTTGGAACTAGAATCCTAGAATTAAGTGAAGACTCTTTAAAGGTTCTATTTGCAGCCTTGGTGGGGACCAAAGAGGGTAGAATATGAGTGGAAACAGGGAGTGGATCAGGGAAGAGGATTCGAACGTGGATTTCGTAGCACATTGCCTGGGCTGGAATCCTGCCTCTGCCCCTTACTAGGGGTGTGAGCTTGGAGAGGTTATCTGACCTTGAGGAGCCTCAGCGTCCTCATCTGTAAAATGGGCTTGTGACAGCGTCAGCCTCACAGAAATAGCATGAGAGCAGGAGGAGCTAACGGCTGTGAAGGAAGTGTATGCCTGGGAGAAACACCGTGAATACCCAGGAAGTTCTCGCCTTCCCTCATGCTATGTAACCCGCAGTGCCTAGAACAGTGCCTGGTACACACTGGGTATCTGGTAGATGTCTGTGAATAAATACAAAGGAGGTGCCTCCAAGTGGAGTGGCATTGCTGCTAATGAATGACTCCTAAATAGCCTGCAGATATTGCCTGGCACGAGTATTGGTGGCATTCCCTGTCTGCTTCTTTAAAGGCATTCCCATTTGTCCTGAGGCACTTGGGCAAGCAGGCCTGCAATTTCCGGGGTTTAAAGCAGAGAGGCCTTCTCTCTGGGTACCCGGGCCAGCCGCCTGGGGTGGAGGCCAGCGTCCTCTGATGCCACAGGGTAAGGCCGGGTGTGATGGGGTGTGGTCAGGGGTGTGGTTTTCTCTGATTGCATCGAGAAGTTCCTAAGAACCTAGACTGCGCCCCTTTCCCTATTTGCTGCCTCCCGGTGACGTGGTACCGATTCCTATAGATAACGAGTGCAATTTCCTATTTGAAACAGGACTCAATTTCTCTATCTGAGCAATGGGAGTGAGGACCCTGACCTCCTAGAGGGGGTTGTCGGGAATAACACGGTGCTAGAAGTTGGGTGCGTGAGCCAGGCAGCACTGCAGGTTTGGGGAACGAGGATCCACTCACTCCGCCCCCGAGGGACTCACGCCAAACAGCAGGGTGTGGGGAGAGTGTTCACAAAGCACATGAGGTCACTCATCAGCCAGGAGCCAAGAGATCAACAAGAGCAGACAGCAAAGGGAGAGGACATGCTCCAGGCCTCAGAGCTGTCTGACCGCCCCTTCTCATGCTTGGTCCCTCTCTTGCCAAGGCACAAGTGGGCTGGGGACAGGAATCAGATGCAAGTTGAAGGCCAAGTACGTTTAAGCTGGAGGAACAGAAAGTCAAACGTCCTTAGAGGGGAAGATCCTGGGCTCTGGGGAACCTCCCAGGCTGGGATTGAGCCAGGCCAGTTACTCCTCCTCTGTGCCTCAGCCTTCTCACCTGTGAAATGAGCTGACACCGGCTTCCACGGGAAGTTCTTGTGGGGGGAAATGAGCTGGTGCAGGCGAAGGGAAGTGCTCAGTAGATGCTCGCTGGAATAATGCTGCCGTCTTGGTGTTTGAACTCCAGCGCGGAGCTCCAAGGTCAGGAAGGCTCCCTGGTCCACTTTTGCTTTGAGTTGCAGGTAGCTGGTCTCCTCCCTTTCACGTGGTTGGAAGAAGGATCCCCCTGCCCAGCTGTCCCCTCGGAGCTGCCCTTTCGACTTGGAGGCCTGGGGTGAGCCCCCCTGGCCCTTGCTGCCTTCTGCTAACACCCCTCCTAAAGAATCACTGAACAAATCGAATTTAAAATGCAGAACAGTCTGGGCCGTGCTCTGGGCCGGGTTTCCCGTGTGGTGCACTAGCTCTCGGTCAGCTGGGCATGCAGGCGTGCCAGCCTCCCTGCCCACTGGTCCTGGTGAGAGCAGAGGGACTGTGAGTTGTTAGGAGGACGTGGGTGGGTGGGCGAGGAAGCTGAAGGGAGTGGGATGCATGCAGCCCAGGACTCAGAGGGCCAGACCTTGGGGATCAGAGATGGCACTGGGTTGGTTGGGCCCCTGAGTTAGTGATAGATACGGGAGAACAGGCAGGGCCCTCATGGCCTGGCCCTGGGGGGCACACTGTGGGACACGGGACACGGAGAGAAGGGGTGGGGAGGAGGACCCTGGGAGCCCACCCCCACCTTCGCACCCTCCCCTCCCTGTCTCCCTGTAGTCTGCTGGTCACAGGCTGGGACTGCCGGCTAGACCTGGAGACGCTGGCAGCTGCGGACTCCCCAGCTCGGAGCAGCCCCTCTTCGGTAAGTGGTCGAGCCCTCCTGCATTCGCTCTGGGAGCAGCCCCAGCCCTCTCTCAGGGCCTGGTGGCTGAGCTGGCCTCCCTTGGGGGCACTAGAAAGATGCTCAGGCTGGCTGCTTGACCTGGACCCATGGCATGCCCTTCGCTTTCCCTGCTTTCCTGGGGTCCCTCCCCCACTCCCCTTCTGTGGCCAGAAGGGGCTAAGGGCTAAGGATGGAGGCTCTTGGGGACTGGCTTGGGGGAGCCAGGCCTCCATCTCCCTAAGGTCCTTGCAGGCCAGTTCACTCTGGGTCAGTGGGGGTCTTCTGGCCCCATGGCCTGGACCCTCACCCCAGTGACCAGGAGCAAACCCTGGGTCCTGGGAAGGGAGGCTTCTGGATCCCCGTCTCTTCTCCAGAGATTCTTAGACTCCAGGATCCCCTGAAGTCCACGTCTAGAGCAAGCAGGTCACCCACATCCACAAGTTGGAGGGGACTTGACACGCTTGTCCACCTTTCCTGTCCTGCTGGCAGCTCACCGACTCACGGAGTGCAGGGGTCCTTCCTGCACGTGGGCTTGGCGACAGAAGGAGGCATCTGACATGGACTCTTCTTCCCCCTAGGGTTGGACAGAGGACAGAGGAAAGGTGACCACCTGGGGCACTGGGCACCAGGTCATGGGGGTGGAAGACACTGGCTGGGGTGATGGGCAGGACATGGCTTGAGGCAGGACCTCAGCATTCCCTTAGTGTGGGAGTTGGGGGAGTGAGGCTCTTGCCCGGAAGGCCTCTGCACTCAGCCACAGGTTAAATCCTGGGTGCAAGCGGTGTTTGTTCGGCTCCCTGAAGCCCCCAGGAATCCCCTGAGAATGGTGAAGTCTACTGTAGAAGCTGCTCAGGCCTTCTGGGGGTGTGTGTGTGAGCACTGGGCAGGGAGCCGGGTGTTTCCTGGGCCCCCGGGGAGACAGCTCTTCCCAGGGAGCAAGCCAGGGCCCTGCCCTGTGAGGCACCTGACCGCCGGCCGCCTTTGCCCGCAGACCTAGAGCCGTGGAGAAGCAGCCCCATGACGGTGCCCAGCCATGCAATGTTCCTGGAAGGCCGTCCTCCTCCTTGCCCTGGCCTCCATCGCAATCCAGTACACGGCCATCCGCACCTTCACCGCCAAGTCCTTCCACGCCTGCCCGGGGCTGGCCGCGGCCGGGCTGGCCGAGCGCCTGTGCGAGGAGGGCCCCACCTCCGCCTACAACCTGTCCCGCAAGACCCACATCCTCATCCTGGCCACCACACGCAGCGGCTCCTCCTTCGTGGGCCAGCTCTTCAACCAGCACCTGGACGTCTTCTACCTGTTTGAGCCCCTCTACCACGTCCAGAACACGCTCATCCCCCGCTTCACCCAGGGCAAGAGCCCGGCCGACCGGAGGGTCATGCTGGGTGCCAGCCGCGACCTCCTGCGGAGCCTTTATGACTGTGACCTCTACTTCCTGGAGAACTACATCAAGCCGCCGCCGGTCAACCACACCACCGACAGGATCTTCCGCCGCGGGGCCAGCAGGGTCCTGTGCTCGCGCCCTGTGTGCGACCCTCCGGGGTCCGCCGACCTGGTCCTGGAGGAGGGGGACTGCGTGCGCAAGTGCGGCCTGCTGAACCTGACCGTGGCGGCTGAGGCGTGTCGCGAGCGCAGCCACGTGGCCATCAAGACGGTGCGGGTGCCCGAGGTTAACGACTTGCGGGCTCTGGTCGAAGACCCCCGGTTAAACCTCAAGGTCATCCAGCTGGTCCGAGACCCTCGTGGCATTCTGGCTTCGCGCAGCGAGACCTTCCGCGACACGTACCGGCTCTGGCGGCTCTGGTACGGCACCGGGAGGAAGCCCTACAACCTGGACGTGACGCAGCTGACCACGGTGTGCGAGGACTTCTCCAACTCCGTGTCCACCGGGCTCACGCGGCCCGCGTGGCTCAAGGGCAAGTACATGCTGGTGCGCTACGAGGACCTGGCGCGGAACCCCATGAAGAAGACGGAAGAGATCTACGGCTTCCTGGGCATCCCCTTGGACAGCCACGTGGCCCGCTGGATCCAGAACAACACGCGGGGCGACCCCACCCTGGGCAAGCACAAATACGGCACCGTGCGAAACTCGGCCGCCACGGCCGAGAAGTGGCGCTTCCGCCTCTCCTACGACATTGTGGCCTTTGCGCAGAACGCCTGTCAGCAGGTCCTGGCCCAGCTGGGCTACAAGATGGCCAGCTCGGAGGAGGAGCTGAAGAACCCCTCGGTCAGCCTGGTGGAGGAGCGGGACTTCCGCCCCTTCTCGTGACGCGGGCGCCGTGGGGAGGGCGGGAGGCACTTGTGTCGGTTTTGATAAGATGGACCGTTTTTAACTGTTGCCTTATTTCCCCCGCCCTCTCCCACCCGGTCTTTGTGTCCTTCCCGCCCCCTGCCCACCCCGCTCCCTTCTGCCTCTTTTTGTCTCTGAAATTTGCACTACGTCTCCGACGGGAATCACTGGGGCAGAGGGCGCGCCAGGTGGGCTACGGTCCCCACCCCACCCCACTGGGACACACGGATGCTGGGTCTCTGCGTGGACGGTGACAATGTTTACAGGCACCACACTCGCACAGTCACACACACACACGGTACCCAGGAGAGGCACCCAAGCCACGCAGCTTCTCCAGTTTTCGAATGGATGAGTGGTGGGGGTATTGTAGTTTTTGCACTGTCTCATACAAGGTAAGAAGATCCAAACAAAAGGACCACTTCCCTCTAATTTATGAATGGTGTCCACCCCTTCCGCATCCCTGCTTCCTGCCCCAATGTCCACGTCCCCCCCTTAGAGCAGAGAAACTGCCCCCTCCTGCCCACCCTTGCCTGTCGGTGAGCAGGTCTTTACTGTGAGGTGAATGTGGGCCTCGTTTATTTTTTCCAGTCTGTGGCGATGCTGTCTGTCTGTCTGAGTCTTGTGGCTGCCCCCGGACCAGTGATGACTGATGAATCTTAGGAGTTTCTGATTGATCTTGGGGTCCATCTGTGATATTTCTTTGTGCCAAAAAGAAAAAGAAAAAAGAGTGGATCAGTTTGCTAAATGAACATTGAAATGCTTTATCTGTGTTTTCTGTAAATAAAAGAGTGCAATAACCTCTGGGTGTGGTTGTGGGACATTCTGGATGGGCAAGAGCAGGGCTCGGTGGGGTCTGGGTGCTCCTGGTTCTGGGGAGGACGAGAGGAGGTGGTGGAGGTGGGAATGAAATGGCAAGTCTGCCTTCCAGAACTCTCGTCACCCTCAGCAGTGAGTTCAGGGTTTCATTTCCCTTCAGTCAGCTGAGAACCGGGTACCTTACAGCTAGGGGTGATGCTCAAAGTCTTCAGGAAGTGGTATGGTTTGCCGAGTCAGATGGCTGGGGGTAAGGATGAGATCCTGGGACCCCTTCGTGTGCCGGATGTTACTCCTTTAGCTGGTGTGTCTGGGGCCAGGTTAGGGGAGGGGGAACATTCAAGGGGTGGGATGGCTCTGGGCAGTGGCTGTTTTATCAAGTGGCCTGGATGTATTTTACTATTTTAACAACTGGTACAGGTTTATTGGTGTCTACGCTGGTGGAATATCTACTGCGCTTACTTACCTTGGCAATCTAGTGGGTTCCTCTGGGCAGCTTCCCCAGCTCTTATTCCAAGAAAATAGCTGGTCACCGCTTTGTTGTCCTGCAACAGTGGATTGCCTGGTGATTAGGTAGCCCCCGCGGTCCTGGCCAGTTGGAAGAAGGGCTTCCTGAGGAACACAGTCCCGCGCTATTTTATATGAGGTAGGGGATATAGATTCAGTAGCTACACTAAATGCTTTAACTAACGGTAGCTTAATCAAGATAGGCTATTTTCCTTTTTTAGGATTTTTTTTATTGTGGTAAAATACACATAATATGAAATTTACCATCCAACCATTTTTAATTGTATATTTCATTAAATATATTCGTAATGTCATACACCACCATCCATCTCTGTACCTCTTTTCATTTTGTAAAACTTTGTATCCATTGAACAATAATTCCCTATTCCTCACTCTCCCTCAGCCCCTGGAAACCACCATTCTACTTCCTGTCTCTATGAATTTGACTACGCTAGGATCCTTGTATAAGTAGAATCATACAATATTTGTGCTTTTATGACTGGCTCATTTTACTTAGCATGATATGTCCCCAAGGCTCATCCATGTCGTAGCATGTGTCAGAATTTCCTTCCTTTTTAAGGCTGAAGAGTATTCCATTGTATGGATAGACCACATTTTGCTTATTCATTCTTTCCTCGATGGACACTTGGGTTCCATATTTCAGCTGTTGTGAATAATGTTGCTGTGAACATGGGTGTGCACATATCTCTTGAGACCTACTTTCAGTTCTTTGAGTGTACACCTAGAAGTGGAATTGCTGGATCATACGGCAATTCTAGTTTTAATTATTGGGGGAACTGCCATTCTATTTTCCACAGTGGCTGTACAATTTTACTTTCCCACCAACAGTTTTAATTTTTCCACATCCTCACCAATACTTGTTGTTTTCTTCCTTTTTTCTTATTTATTTATTTTTTTGAAATTAACCATCCTAATGGGTATGAGGTGGTGGTAAGATAGGCTATTTCTTTCATTCTCACTTAATTCTCACAGGCATAAGCTGTTCAGGTCTGGTATGGTGGCTCCCAGGTTGTATGCCCAGAGATCAGGGGCCCTGACTCTTTCTATGTTGTGGCTGCTCCATCTTTCTAAGATGTTGCCCTTGGCTCTGTGGTCCAAGATGGCTTGCCAGGCAGTGGAAACAGGAAAGGAGGGCACACCTCCAACATGTGAGCCCAATCCTGAAGTTATAGACATTACTTTCATTCATGTCTCATTGGCCAGAGCCTCGTCACATGGCCACATTGAACTGCAAGGGAGGCTGGGAAGTGTAGTCTTTTATCTGAGTGGCCATGACTGTTAAGGTGGCTGATGAGTCTGAAGCTGAGCTCCCTGTGATTCAGATTTCTCTTCTGCAAAAGGGAGATAGAATGATTTATACTGTCATTCTTCAAGACCAGGAAATGGATTGGAAAAGTCTCTGTCAGGACTGCTGGGCCAGGCCTGGGGCTCTTCTTGTCCCTGGTTCATAGGAGCTGCTTCTCCAGCTTGTGGCGAGGAAGTCAATCAACCAGTTGGCTTCATGGCGTCAGTGCCCAGGTGTGCCTCACTCAGCACCCCTGGCCAGCTGCTCCAGCACTCAGAGAAGGCCTGCTCCAGTGGAGGCCACGGCTGGCTGATCCTTTCCCTGCTACAGTGAATGACGCTGTGGCACCGTCTCCTGAGGAACTCCCTTCTCTTCACTCTGACTGCCCTGCCTTGAGCTGTCCCCAGGCCAGTGGCTTCTCTCCTCTGGGAGGGTGGCTTCATACTGGAACTGGGAGATGCCACAGATCCTGACCTAGTTGGGAAGAACCTCTCCCCTCAACTGCCGTGACAGAAGACTTCAATAAGGCTGGCTGGGCTTTCAGAGGAAAGCCTTGTTCAGTGATGGAATCACCCATCATTCATTTATTCATTCAAGTACGTGCGGACACTGGGGTTACAGGCATGCCTTCAGGAAACACAGACCAGTGGGAGGCAAACAGGTGAAAAGATGGGTACAGCATGGGTGAAGTGCTGTGCCCACGCACAGGTTTTGTGCCACACAGGCAGGGCTGGGTCCCATACCAACTTGGTCTTGGAAAGCCCAAGGCCACCATAATGAGCCCACGGGCATGTTCCCTAGGCCTCATGGTCTCATTCTATGTGTCCCTGGTCTTGGGGCTTAGAGAAGTCAGGGAGGGCTTCCCTAAGGTGGTAGTGCCAGCACTGAGCCTTGGAGAGGGAAGAGCTGGCCCTGTGGAGAAGGGTGAGAAGATTGTTCCCAGCCGAGGGAGAAGCCTGGGGCATTTCCCATAGCGCAGGGTGTAGGCAGAGGTGTTGGAGCCAACCGTGCACCGCACCGGAGCCTGTGCCCAGCAACTCAAGCTCTGGAAGCTTGTCAGCTCACCAGGGGCAGCTCAGCTGTCGAGGGATCTATTAATATGTATGATCGGATAAAGACCAAAGACCAAACTCTCCCAGTGCTCTTCGGGGCCCTGCACGTCCCGGCTCCTGCCACTTGTAGCTTCATCCTATGCCGGGGCTCCCTCCACTCTTCACCCCCTAGCCTTTCTGCTTTCTGGCAGTTCCGTGAATGCTGTGTGGTAGACTGCTCCAGTACAGCCCTCAATTTGTTCACGCCTTCCTGCAACCACAGTGTTGGGTAGCGTCCTCCCACGCTGACTCTGGGCTTAGCCATCGCCTTGCTTTGGTCGGTGGGACAGTGGCAAGTACAGAGATATGAAAAGTGCTTGAGCTTTGGAGCTTGTCCTTTCTTGCTGCCTCTTGGAAGCCTTCACCTGCCGTGTGAAGGAAGCCCAAGGTAGCTTGCTGGAGAAGACAAGGCCAGTAGGTGAAGGACCAGGGAGCCCCAGCCAGTGGTCAGTCAGTTCCTCACTGAGGTGGCGACTGATGAGGATGCGTGAGTGAGTCCCAGCCAAGATCAGCCACAGTCTAGTGCAGATGACTCGAGTCGCCTGGCTGAGCCCAGCCAAATTTCTGACCCACAACATTGTGGGTTAAAAAATGGATGCTGTTTTAAACCACTAAATTTTATAGTGACTTGTTACACAGCAAAAGCTAACTGATACATACACCATTCTCTATTCCATTGCAGGGTCTTTGCACAGACTGCTCCTTACACCTGGTTTTACTATTCCTCTCTACCTAATTTCTACTCATTCTTTGGATCTCAACTATCAACACTTCCTTGTTTTTACAAGATCTATTCACTTATCCTGATTATAGACCCTTATACAGCTGATTATATATCTTATATATCCTGATTATAGGCCCTTATAGCACTGTGTATTTCTCTTTTATGGTGTTTACTGCAGTTGTAATCACACTTTTTAATCACAGGACCTGGCACCTAATAGGTACCCAATAAACACTGGTTGAATGAATAAAAGAATGAATAAAACAAGTGTCCCCATCTGATGAAGGAGCTTGCTTGCCCACGGCCTTGTCTTGGGAGTGTGCGCGGCCTCTAGGGAATCTGAATGAGCCCTGAGGGAGCTAATGCCCTCGCAGTCTGTTTCTGACACATTATAGGAGGTTGAGCTGAGTTTTGTTCCAAGAATCCACATCCTCCACCCATAGTCAACAATTCTAACTCTGCAGACCAACACTGGTGCTCCTATTTCTTTGTCACAATGTGGTCACCTGCCTTGCCACTTGTTACAATTTCCAAGGCTAACGCTCTGACAGAGAATGACAGCAAACAAACACGTGCACAGAATTTCACAGTTTACAAAGCATGCTTCCCCCTCCTGTTGGTCACGCCTCTACGGCAGCTGGTTCCTGCCGACACAGAGGCACTTCTTTCTCGCCAAGGAAATGGTGGTCAGAATGCCACATAGGCAGGTGGCTCCCGCCTCCCTCTTCTGTATGTCGTGTCTTGATGGCCGAGGTCCTAAGGACTAACTTCCTGGTCTTGTCCCCAGACTCAGGGTCCTTCTCACCCTGTGGGTCTAGGTATATGTCCTGTCATTTCTTTTCATGACAGACTTCCTCTGTTTGTGTGTTCCCACCTGCTCACCCTTGTTCCTCTCCTTGCCAATAACAAACACTCTGGCCTCCCAGCCACACTTCCCTGGGATCCTGGGAAGCTCGCTGGGCCCTACTTCCTATTATCCCAGAGGGTATTGTCCTGTCCTTCCTGGACTGTCCCCGCCCCAGGAAAACCACTTGCTGGGGAAGGATTTCTCCCTGCTGGAATGCCTTTCCTTGTTGGGAAGGAAAAGATGCAGGGGAAGCACCTTCATGCTCCTGTTTCCTGCGGGCTGGAAAACAGGTTGGAATCAAGTCCTCACAGGCAAGAAGCCAAGGTCTGGGCCCACCAGGGAGTCTGGCTGCAGCCATCAGGGGAGTGGTCACTGGCTGGGCTCTGTGTCTGTGGGTAGGTGCATCTGGGAGACTGATGCCCAGCTTGGGGATCTGGGGTCCTATGGACTTCCGGCAAGGCCACACATGTGACAATACCATGCTTCACAGAGCTCTGAACTGCTCCATCAAAACATCGAATCTGCCTACCTGCCCACGTCTAGTTGCACTTTCTGTTTCTTGGAGTTGCCACCTGCTGGTGACTTGTGATTGAATTGCGTTCTACTTGTCTTGGGAACCACTGTGATAAAAAGCACGGTTCTAGATTCCAGTTTCAACTCTGTCACTTGCTGTGACCTTGGACATATCATTTAACCTTTCCGAGCCTCCATGTCCTCATCTGCAGTGTTAATCATTAGAACACCTACCTCAGAGGGCAGCTATGAAGACTGCGTAAGTTAATGCTTTTAAGTGCATAGAGTGGTGCTTGGCACACAGTGAATGCTCAATGAATGCTAGCCATCCTCCTCCTCCTCTTCCTGCTCCTCCTCCTCCTCCTCATCCTCATTTTACCCACTGTGCCTAGCATGGTGTCTGCAGTATGATAGCTGCTTAATGAATGCTGAATGAGTGCATTTTTTTTGTGGACTCTCTGAATTTGAACTGCTACTGATGCACGGAAGTTATACCTAAATGAAATGTCACAGCAGCCAGTATTGTCCCTTATTATCCAAGGCCTGGAGCTGAGTGCTAGCTAGGGGTAGAGAAGGGGGGACAGCTGAAATGCCCACGGAATGATCACTAAGCAGAGGGACAAGTCGGCCCACTCACGGGATGGTTCCTGCAAGTTCCAGGAACCCTTGGAGGAATAACCCTCAGGGCAGAAGTTGACTGAGTTAACCTGCCGGTCTCTGGCCACATTCCCAAGATCATCTGACTTCCTAGAAAAAACGCTTCCTGGCGTGGCCCAAGGCAGCTGCCAGCCACTGCCCTTAGGTTGAATGAACTTGGCCTTTCAGACCCTTTGAGGCACCTGCATCCGTGGAGCTCCCTTTCCATGCATAAAAGGAACATTTTTCTCATGGGGGCCCAGAACATTTTCCTCCCCTCTAAAGCCCAAGGAAGCCCAGTGTCTAAGGTCTTCAGTGATGAAGGATGTAGAGTTTTCTTAAGCTAGGATCTTGCAGCTTCCTGGACTGGGTCTGGGAACAGCCAGCCGACCACACCCAGCTGCTGGGGGCTTCCTTCTTTGTTGGCAAACCCTGGCAGGCGGCTGTGGGCAACAACGCCTTCTTCCTGCATTGCTTCCGGCTTTCTTCCTTCCTCAGTAACACCTCAGCCTTCAGCAATGTCGCCTTGGCCTTGGGTTGGCTTTGGGAGGTGGCGTATAGCTTCGGGAATGGAATCATCACACCAAGGGTTGCAGGAAACATTTAGAGCCATCCAGAATGACTGGAAAATCAGTGATTCAGGTGCTAGGAGACTCAAATTGAGGTCTTCTTCCTCTGCATCTTGCTGGACAAATCAGCAATCTCCCCATCTCCCCAAAGCGTCAACAGCCCAGCTAGAGCTGGGGAACAATGATCGAAAAGAATGTGTCTTCCATAGCAACTGGGTGTAGTGGGTATATGTTCATCTGGTCAAGTTAAACGTGTTAGCAAAATATCGCCCCTGTTTTTAAAAAAATCTGTTTATTCTTTTCATTACTGAGAAAATGTGTTAAAGATTTCACACCGTGACCGTGGATATATCTATTTCCCCATGGGGTTCTGTCATTTTTTGCTGTATAATTTTGAGATTGTAATTTTAGGTGCATACAAAAAGTCGTTATGTATTTCTTGTTAACTGAACCTTGCAGCATTAGAAAGCGTTCCTGCTTATTGTAGTGTGCTTTTGCCTTAGAGTCTGTTCTGATGTCAACAGAGCAACACCAGCCTTCTTTGCTTAGAGTTCGTGTGATTTCTTGTTCCAGCTTTTCGCCCACATACATGTCTTGCAATTACTGATGTATCTGAATTTCTAGCTCCATCTTATTTTGTGCTTCCTGTTTGTCTCACCCTTTGTGTGATTTTTTTCAACCTCTCCTTTTGATTTAGTATTTCTTTTCTATTATATTTTCTTCCCTTGGCTAATTAGAAAATTATATGTCTGGTTCCATTCCTTCAGTGATAACCTTAGAAATTACAAATTCCTTTCTCAGTTTATTCAAGTCTGAAGTTAATATCTTTACCCTTCTCTCGAAAAACATACTTAATACCTTAAAACACTTTAATTACATTCCCCTTCTTTTAAACTTCTGAGTTGTGTGATGCATTTTTTAAAAATGCATTATAAGTGATCTTTTATTTTTTTCTAAGTAATCCACTTTGTTGGGGCATCATTGGAACGCAATAAAAGGCACTCGTTTTAAGTATACTGCTTGATAAGTTTTGACAAATGTGTAGTTACGTAATCAGTGCCACAACCAAAATATAGGCTATCTCTGTCAACCCCCCCAGACTTCCCTGTCCCTCCTTGTAGTCACTCTCCTCCCCGCTTCCCCGTCCTTGGCACACACTGAACTTTTTGCACTTTAGTTCCGCCGTTTCTAGAGTTTTGCATAAATGGGATCGTGCAACGTGTAGCCTTTTGCATGTGGATTCTGTCACTTAGACGACTGCAGATTCATGACGTCGAATGTATCGCGAATTGGTTGTATTTTTTTTACTGTTGCGCGCTCTTTGTTCCAAATTTCCACCTGGTGTCACTTCCCGTCTGCCTGGAGAACTTCATTTAACGTTTGTCGGAGTTCAGGTCGACTGATGATAAATTCTCCCAGATTTTGTTTGTCAGAAAGTCTTTATTTTTGCCTTCATTTTTAGAAAGATATTTTCCCTGGATTTAGAAATCCACGCTGACAGTTTTTCCTTGAACACTTTAAAGACTTTCACTTCGTTGTCTTCTGACGCGTATTATTTTTGATGAGAAATTCGCCATAATTCTTATCTTTTTTTTTTTTTTCTGTCCATAATGTCTTTTCACCGGCTGCGCGTTCTCTGTGTCACTAGCTTTCAGCAGTTTTGATTATCATGTGCTTTGGTGTGTTTTTCTTTATCGTTACTCTGGTTGCGGTGCATTGAGTTTTTTGTATTTATGGGTTTATAGTTTTCACGAGATTTGGAAGTTTCAGCCATTTTTTTCTTCGAATATTTTTTAGTGTTCTCTTCCCACCCCCTCCCCCGCCCGAGACCCCAATTGCACATGTTGGGTACCTTTGTCGTTCCGCAGGTGACTGATGCTCTGTCCATTTTTTTCCCCCAAACTTTTCCCTCTCCGTGCTGAATATGGGTAGTTTCTAATGCTTTGTTTTCAAGTCAGCTGATCTTTTCTTCTGTAAAATCTAACCTGCTGCTAATCCTCCCTGATGTATTTTTCATTTTAATTTGTATTTCTCATCTCTCTGTGGTCCTTGGGTCTTTTTATTTTACATCTTCCATTTAATCCCCATTGTGTTCATGTTGTCCTTCACATCTTTGAGCATCGGGCATGTTTCAAAGTCTTTGATGACTAATTCTATCATCTCTGTCCTTTATGGTTTTTATCGATTAACTTCTTTCCCTCCTGGTTGTGAGTCATACTTACCTGCTTTCTTTGCATGCCTGGCCATTTTTGATTGGATGCTGGATGTGTCAGTCAAGGGCTGGGCAAAGAAAGAAATCACATTAGTAATTTGAATAAGGGCAATTTTATAGAAAGAATTATTAACTAGAAAGTGGTTAGTTACTAAAAGGGGGTAAAAGAGCACTCTGAGGAATATAGGAATAACAAATGCGGGAAGCCCTACTTTCTCCAGGGCTGAGGAGAGAGTATACCAGGAAGGAATTAAGAACTTGGAAGAGGGCCAGGCACGGTGGCTCACGCCTGTAATCCTAGCTCTCTGGGAGGCCGAGGCGGGAAGATCGCTCGAGCTCAGGAGTTTGAGACCAGCCTGAGCAAGAGCGAGACCCCGTCTCTACTAAAAAATAGAAAGAAATGATCTGGACAACAAAAAATATATATATAGAAAAAATTAGCCAGGCATGGTGGTGCATGCCTGTAGTCCCAGCTACCCGGGAGGCTGAGGTAGAAGGATCGCTTGAGCCCAGGAGTTGGAGGTTGCTGTGAGCTAGGCTGATGCCACGACACTCTAGCCCAGGCAACAGAGTCAGACTCTGTTTCAAAAAAGAACTTGGAAGAGGCTGGGCATGGTGGCTTGTGCCTATAATCCCAGCACTCTGGATGGCTGAGATGGGAGTATTGCTTGAGGCCAGGAGTTCCAGACCAGCCTGGGCAACATAGCGAGACCCCATCTCTACAAAAAAGAAAGAAAGAAAAAATAACTTGGAAGAAGCATCCCTCCCCACAGCCCTGGCTCCAGGGCTTAGATTCAGACATTGTTGGATGTCTGAGAACACTCAGCCCACCACTGGAGAAGAAACTTGCTGTATGGCGTGGGCCAGAGCTTTCCATAGCAGCAATTCACTAGAATGGGTGAGAAATTCACTAGTGGGTGCAGGCCATAGCTGGTCTATAGAATCTGCTCGCCAAGTGGTCAATAAGCTAGGGCGCCGGGGAGCCAGGGCCATTCGACAGGAAGAGGTCTGTTGGGTTTCTGGAGAAGTTGGTGGAGAATGAGTGCCACTAGGCCTCCTAAACACCATTGTTAGCAACGGAGATAATAAAATACACTGTAACCAGGAGGAGAAGCTTCTTCCTTGGCAGTAGCCATGTAGTGACACCACCCCCGGTTGTGAGTCATATCTACCTGTTTTTTTTGTATGCCGGTCATCCCAGCACCCTCTAAAGACAGAAATTAACATAGTACCAGTTGGCAAAGGAGATATGTTTACAGAGTCCAGCTCCAGTATCACAAAGCTTGCATTTAGAGCTAAGAGATAATAAACTGACATATGGATAGTATGCATTTCTGTTGCTGAATGCTGATTTTGTTGGATTCCTTTATAAAGTGTTCAACTTGATTCTGGCACGAAGTTAAGTTAGTTGGGATTCTTCTGATGCATTCAGGGTTTTATTTTAAGCTTTATTATGATGGGTTCAAAGCAGGGCGAATTTAGTGCCACTACTACATTGTGATCCTTCTAAGGACACAAGCCAATATCCCATGTATTATGACGTGTTGTCATTCTGGATGATGGGAGCATGAACTATTCCCCTCTTTGTGTGGGCTTCTAAAATATTTAGCTTACTACTTTCCAGTGGTTCCTTCCTGGCCTTGTGAGATTTTACCTTGTGCGTGTATAGATCAGTACTCAGCCAAAGATGCAAAGGGATCCCTCCGAAGCTCTCTCGATCTCCCTCTGTGCATTTCTGTTTTCTTTGGTAATTTGCCTCCCAGTTTTTAATCATGTTGGTTTCTCTACACTTTGACATTGTCTATTCAAACCAGTGAGAGCACTGGGCTCGGTCTGCATTACCCCTCCCTGCACCGAGGTCTGGGAAGTAGTTGGGACATTCATGAGACTCATCCCGTTTGCTCCCCCTCTCGGAAATCGCAGTCCTGAGCTTCTTGTCAAAATCTGCAAACAGTTCTTTCTTATTTTTTTTGCTTTGAATTGTTTACCAAAATAGAGCAAATCCTGTAGCAGTTAAATGCTTCAAGAGCAGAAGTGGAAGTCCCTTTTCATGCCTTTTAATTGTATATTTAAAAAAATTACCTTTTATATAATATCCTATTGACATATTGCTGTTTATATAATTTAATGTTTGATTACATTTACCCACATAGTTACCACTTTATTTCTTCTTCCACTTCAGACTTTCTTTCTGGGATTTCTTTTTTTAACCCTAGAGTACAATTTTCAATGAAATTTGTTAGTGGCAAACTTCTAATTTTTGGATATCTGCAAAGTCTTTTTCTTACCCATGTTCTTTTAAGATATCTTCTCTGGGTATGGAATTTTGGTTGTTGACATTCATTTATTTTCTCAGCATGTTGAAAATACCATTCCATTTTCCTCTGGTTTCCATGACCGTTGATGAAAACCAACCATCATTCTATGGTTCTCCTTTTAAAATAATATTTTCTCTGGCTGCTTTAAAAAATCTTCTTGTTGACTTTGGAGTTTACAGTTTTGCTATGACGGGAGTAGGTGTGGACTTTTTATTTAATCTGTTTGGATTCACTGGGCTTTTGACTCTGTCGGTTGATGTCTTTTATCAGTTCTGAAGTTCTCTGCTATTAGTTTCTTAAATATTGCCTCTGCCTCATTCTCTTGCATTTTTCCTTCTGGAATTCTAATTAGACTTATGTTAGATCTTACTGCCTTCACTCTTTTTTTGTCTTTTACTTTTCCTATTTGTTTGCCTTTTTCTGATCAATTCTAGATAAATTCTTTATAATTATCTTCCAGTTTACTAGTTCCCTCTTTAGCTGTGTCTAATTTATAGTTAAATACGCTCACTCAGTATTTAATTTTGGTTATAATGTTTTTCATTTCTAGAGGTTCTTTTTCTTTTTCAACTCTGTTTAGTTATTCTTTACTATTTCTTGTTCCCTGCACATATTTTGAAACATTTTTTATTCTTTTCAAAGTGGCACTCATAATTATTTTACAATTTATTTGATAAGTCTAGTACCTGAATCCTTTGAAGGCCTGGTCTTCTGTCAGTTGTTTCTGTTGCCTCCCCTTCATGATGCCTTGTTTCTTTGCAGGTTTGGTTAGTTTTGTACTGTGGGTGTTTCATTTTCCTTAGATTTCTACTTATGGAAATTTGTGAGAGCTAAGATTGTAGAGAGTTCTTCCAAAGAATATTTGTTTTTTGCTTCTTCCAGGCCCTTGGGGGCATTACCTGACAGCAAACACTCTAAATTAAATTCTGGGCTTATGGGGGTGTTTTGGACCACTCACGTGGTGTGAATTTGAGTTATACACTTGTGTAAGGAGTGACTGATGGTTCCAAGTTCTCATTAGTTACTTTTCCATTTTCCACTTAGTGCTTAGTTTTAAGACAATCGATTCTCCTTGCAGTCCCTTTGAGGACGAGGCTTTTGATGTTTCTCTTTAGTTCTGAACCTGAGAGTGAGCCCCTTGGGAGTCTCAGCTATTTGGCAAGAGAAACTCCTATCAGACTTTCCACCTTGGGAAGACTCTAGGCTTTGCTAGTTGGGCTGTGTTAGCTCTTCCTTGAGCCCTGGGATACTGGGAAGACCAAAGGTCTGTTTCGCGGAGTTCAGTACATGCCCTCTGGGCAAACATCAGCTGCTTCCCCTGCTTACCTTTCTTGTTTCTGCCTTCATTGCATATTTTGCCTTTAGCATTATTTACTTTCTTGCCAGCTTATCTTACATTTAAGAAAACTTCTAATTATTTTGCCCAGATTTTTTAGTTGTTTTCAATAGGAGGGTCATTCCAGGTATCTAGCATTTTGTATTACCAAAAACAGGGGTATTTGGGTCATGCTTGGTGTTCTTCCCCATTACCTAGCACACAGTAGGTTCTCAGAAACTATTTGGTAAATAAGGAAAGGAATAAGAGAACTAGTGAACACATAGGCACACTGCTTTGGCTGTGTGAAATATTGGCCAGCCTGGAAACACCATGAGGTCAGGGACCTTGCCTGATGAGCTTGCCACTGTCTGAAAGTCTATGTAATGACCTTCCAGGGTCCAGCTGATGTCAACTGATCTCAACTCAAGGTGGCCTGGGGGCACAACAGGAAATCTGTCCCCATAGGCTACCTTTGCCCTGCGCAGAGAACAAGTCTCCTAATCTGTGGGTCTTTGAGGATGGATGATTTTCAGATGGTGGGGGTGGGTTTCAGTGACTCTTCTCTGCTCTTTTCCTGGTTACTCTGGGGCTGTTAGCTGCAAATCTTCTCTCATAGGGATGGAGCCTTATCCCTGGTCTCCTCAGCATTGTGATCCAAGCCCTTGCACCCCAAAGTGTGGTTTACAGACCGGGAGCATCTATATCAACTCAGAGCTTGGGCCCCACCCCAGACCTGTTGGTTCAGAATCTTCATTTTTGATAAAATCCAAAGGTTATTTATATGCACACGAAAGTCTGAGAAACATTGCTGTAACCCAGAACTTTCCGACAGGTATGTGCTATGAATAGGTTACAGCTGTACAGCAAATGGGTTATGGGTGTGCTGTGAATAGGTTTCAGGTGTGTAGTGAGGCACTGATACTTACAGCCTTCACGTGGCCGTGTAGGTTGACTAACACATTTTGGGTTGCCTGGGATTTTCCCCAGTTTTAGCAACGAAAGAACCACATTCTTAGAGACCTGTCAGAACCTGGCAAACTGGGATGGTTGATCACCTGACCCCATGGGGCTGGGGCATCCCGGGCTCTCAGAGAGAAACATCTGTGTCAGCAGTCAGCTTTGGAATACTGTGTTCCCCACTGTGGACAAGGGGCCCCTCAAACTACCTGAGGAGTTCATGTTCCAGGATTTCTGAACTCCTCAGGCACTTTGAGGGGCCCCTTGTCCACAGTCTCAGTCCAATGTGGGCTGTCACAAAGGGGGTGACAGGGAATTTGGGTGGGGTCTCTACGATGGAGCAGCTCTAGTAGAAAGTTCCAGATCCCTTCTTTATATTCACTGGCAACTTAAACCCACTTGCAGGTGAGGTACTCTTTCAGTGGCATCCACGTTAGCTGCAGGGAGAGAGCTCTAACAATACATACACAGTCTGCAAATTAGAACTTCATCATTATTTTGAAATACTTGATATGAAATGTTTGATTGTATTCACAATTCACATTATCATATAAAATTTCAACATTACGTTTGTCAAAGAAATAAAAGGAAGAGCTGTTAGAATCTTTTAATAAAATTTCAAGTGTTATACATTTTTGAATGGTTATAAAATGGTCTTACATTTTTTTATCATATACTTGTGTGAACAAAAGTTTCCTGTTGATAATGACATTCAAGAATTTGAAGAAATCATCATTAAAAAGCCCTGGTCAAGAATTGCATATGGCCATTTTATTCATAAAGACATATTAAAAAAAATTGTGTTCATGGAGGAAAGCTCAAGTTTCTCACTAAATTTTTGAAAAGATTTTATTGGGAAATTTTATGCATATTCAATATTTAATATTCTCCCTATTATTTTGTACTTATTTTTCTTATCAAAATTATATAATATAAAGAAAATGTAACATAGTTTTTTTTACCAAGCTCCCTTATAGATGCTCCCAAATTGCCTCCAATGTGTATACTCCAACGTGCTGTGCGAATTTTATCATTTTCTCTGTGTGCCAAGGTATGAAGTACCTCGACATCTTGCTCAAACTTTCTGAGTTTCCCACTTCTCTGAACCCACTGGGATCCCCCTGCCACTGGGGGGAAGGAACAAGGTGAATCACCACACCCTCCAGGGAGCTCCTGCCTCTGCTCCCATCTCCCTCTCTCTCCGGAAGGGACCTCTTCTTTAGGAAAAATCTCAGCAGCCTCAAATGGTTGCTACAGCAACCCCAGTGCCAGGAGGAGTAGGTGTGGCCTGACATGGGGATGGGCTTCAACGCAGAGGTGCCCTTCCTTTTCAGGGCAAAATTATGATGGAAGATAGGGAGGGTCAGAGCACCCAAGGCTTGCCCTGAACTCCCTGAGACACTTGCACTCAGGCCTGCTGGAGACACGCCCTGGCATGGGGCATGTTGCTGGCAGCATCTCTCAGCCAGCCTGTGCCCTTCTTCAGGTCGTGGCTCAGATATCCCCTCCTCCGGGGAGCCTTGTTCACTCTGCAAGTCACCCTGATGCTCCTGTATGTACCCTCCACACTCAGACTCACCCTCCATCCACTGCACGGTGCTTTCCCCGAGACTGGTCACTTTGCTGATTTCCCATTAAGCTGTGAGCTTTTCAAGGGCAGGGTTAATAAATCATGTGCTCTCATGTGCTGGGCAGGTGGTGAGTGCTCAGTGGTGGATGTTTGCTGAATTACAGTCAATGTTTGTTGAGCACTTATTTTGTGCCAGGGACGGTTGCAGGGGCTTTGCGTGTATTTACTCATTAAACCCTCCGGGGATAGCTGTGAGATGAGCACTACATTTAGGAATGAATGAGTGAACAGACTTAGTTAAAATCCTTGACAGCTTGGCCGCTGGAGTCTGGGGTCCGCTGTTGGCCACACGTGGAGAGAAATGTTGGCTTTGTCCTCTCTTAGTCCTTTGATCCCTCTCCCTGGTCTCTAAGTGATGGACCTCAAGGCTTTTTCAAGTTCAATCTCGGGAAACTCAGAACTGATTTACTCCCCTCCTCAGTTCCCGACATTCATATAGTTGGTCCAGGCCAGGGTATGCTGATTCTCTATTACTTCCTTGCCCCACTTCTGGGCTCCTTCCTCTGAATTCGATATGCTTGATATACTTCCTTTTATTTTCATGATTTTATGAAACCTATATTATTTTATATGCATGTATTTTAATTTGCATGAATAGTATTGTGCTAAAGACCTCATTCTATTTTTTTCTCCCTCAGCGTTATATTTTTAAAGACCTATCCAGGTTGCTGTATGGGCCTCTAGGGTGCTGCTTCTAATTGCTGTATCTATAACGTCCCCCAGCAATGAAGGCCTAGATAGCTGCTAATCTCCTCTTCTCCCGGTCCTCTCTCAAACAGTCCCCAGATGGAGATCCTCACACTCTCCTTATAGATCTGCATGGCAATTTCTCTAGGATCTATATCCAGGAGGGAACTTCTGGGAATGGTGTACATGCACCCTTAATTTGACTACATAGACTTACACTTTCTGCTCTTAAACGGTCTTGTACTCTTCAAGCCCTGTGCCTCACTACACTGTGAACATCCCCAATTCTAAGATGCTAGGAAATAATCCAAAAATATTTTTTTGGAAGCACTTTGCTAGCTGAAAAAAATGCAGGGGAGAGATCAGCCCCTGGTCTTCAGTTTACCTACTCTGAGTTGGAGGCCCAGACCCAAACTAGCCCTAACTTTGGCCTTTGCATGCGGAAGTCACACATTCCTGACACCTTGTGTGCGGCTCTCCAGCGCAGGGTCAGGTCCACACTAACAAGCCCTGTGCAAATAAATCTTCAGCCCCTTCTCGAACAGTCCCTTGTCGAAGTCCCAGACCCGGGCAGGTTAGTGAGTTCTGTGTGTTGTGGGGAAGAACAGTCGTGGCCTAGCTGAGCTTACCTCTCTCATGTCCCCCAGGCTTCCAGGACACCACTCTGTCAGAGCAGGTGAGGTTTACCTGACAGATGTACTCCCTGTTTGTGTCCTCCCAGACAGCTCCAGCTCCGTGCTGGTGGCTGAGGAAGGGGTGGGGGAAGGCCTGGGAGAGGGACTCTTTTGGCCATGTTGGGCTGGTCTTACAAACTTCTGTGAATTGCGTGTCTTACTAACAACAGGAATTTATTTCTCACAGTTCAGGAGGCTGGAAGTTGGAGACCAGGTTGGTTGGTTTTGGGAAGGGCTCTCTTCTGGTTGCAGGCTGCCATCTTAGACTTTCATGTGGCAGAAAGGGGGCAAGAAAGCCCCCTTATAAGGGCGCTAATCCCATTCATGAGGCCTCCACCTTCGTGACCTAATTACCTGCCAAAGGCCCTACCTCCTACTATCATCACATTGGGGGTTAGGGTTTCAACATATGAATTTTCAGGGGACACAAACATTCAGGCTATATCAGGGCCCCTTGGTACCTGCCCCAGCTCCTCCAACAAAAACAAAGATTTTTGCTCATATCCTTGTGAGTCTGGGAAAGCCCTTAGCAGTGGAGAATGTCCAAACCATTGTGTGGCCTTAGACAATAGCCACAGGTGGCCAGAAAGCCCTCAACATTTGTTTTTTAAGAAAGAAAAGTATAATAGCTTCATGTCTTCCTGTTGTGAATCAGAGCATCTGTGGCTCCAGCCTGCTTGGCCATTAATCCCAAATCTCCAGTGGGAGTCACAGGGGTTGGCCACACCCCCTGCCAACGTCTGGACTGCCTAAGGCCAGAAGTCTGCCCCGCTTTGTGCAGCAGAGAGAAGGGGTCAGGACGTTCAGCTTCTGAGATCAAACAGTCCTGAGTACCAACCTGACCCTGTGACTTCCTGGCTGTGACCATGGACAGGCTGCCTCATGTCTCCAGGCCTCAGTTTCCTCATCTGCAAGACGCTGATGCTATTGCCTACCTTACAATGTGCCCTGAAGATTAGATGAGCCAATTGCTGTAACACCCTCTGGCCAGTGCCTGGGTCATGAAAAGAATTTAATAGACGAGAATTGCAAAACGCAGCTCAGGGGATTCTGGGATGCAAGAGAGTTAGGAAAAATACAACAGTCGATAAATATTTACTTGGGCCTACCATGCGCCAGGCATGGGGCCAGGTGCCACAGCGCCCTGGGCTGTGTCCTGCTTGCACCGCCGGAGGCTGCGCTCGGGGACCTACTGAGGAGGCGGAGAGAGAAGGGCTTGGATGTGCCGTGTGCTGGGGCTTCCTCTCCAGACTCCAGTGTGAGAGGTGATTTTTAAATGTTTATTTACCAAACATCTACTGAGTTGCAGATATTGGAATCCATGATGGCTAGTTTAAGCAGAAAAGGGATTTATTAAACTGTATGCGATAACTCAAAGACTCATTGGAAGGGCAGGAGAAACAGACTTGGGGCGAGGCTTCCAGGACAAATTCGGAGAGCCAGGCCACAGAGTTGGCTCAGTGGGAAAATTATTGCTGCCATCACGCTGGACGCCAGGAGCTGACTTCGCTGCCGCCATGGTCTTTTCTGTCACTGGAAGTTGACCTTGTAACTACGGCCACCCTGAAAGCTGAACCACAAAACAGATGTCTTGTTCCTGTTTCCTCACGGGGGTTCAGTTCTGGATCAGGGACAGCTCTCAGGACAGTGTTTGATTGGCAGAGCCCGGGTCACATGCCTGTGTCCTAGCTGCAAGGGAGCCCGGGAATTCATGGAACTCATTAAGAGGGAATTTTCCCAAATGAAAAGTTCCTCAAAGGATGATGGGAAGCCAAAAATATGGCAAATGTCTCCTAGGGGGACATTTTGGGGGGTGGAGATGTGGGAGTATATGAGGGGGTCAGACCCAGCTCTTAAAGGGGCTCCTATCTAGTGGGGTAGACAAACATCTGCGCAGGTAAGTGTCAGGTGAATAAAGGGCCTCGTAGGGCACGACCACCCTCCCTCCGCTATACTTGTATATCCAGTTCCCACAGCCTAGCTGGGGAGAGAGACAGTGATTTCGTGACCTTCTTTCCAGTAGTGACGTGGAATACTGGGAAGGGGAGGGTCAGCTCTGCCACTGATTTTGGATTTCTTTTTTTTTTTTTGAGACAGAGTCTCGCTTTGTTGCCCAGGCTAGAGTGAGTGCCATGGCGTTAGCCTAGCTCACAGCAACCTCAGACTCCGGGGCTCAAGTGATCCTCCTGCCTCAGCCTCCTGAGTAGCTGGGACTACAGGCATGTGCCACCATGCCCAGCTAATTTTTTTCTATATATTTTTAGTTGTTCGATTAATTTCTTTGTATTTTTAGTAGAGACAGGGTCTCGCTCTTGCTCAGGCTGGTTTTGAACTCCTGAGCACAAACAATCCGCCCGCCTCGGCCTCCCAGAGAGCTGGGATTACAGGCGTGAGCCACCGCGCCCGGCCTGATTTTGGATTCCTTGACTTCTCTAAGTCTCCGTGTCTTCATATGTGAAATGGGGACAATAGCACCTACCACACAGGGCTGGTGTTCACGTCAAAGACAATACTTGTAAACTGCCTGGTATAATAGGTGCCCAATACAAGGCAGTTATTTTGTAGTTACTGCAGTGAGCGTGATGAGAGAGGGTTCTTTCGGTGGGTGCCTGGATGCCATGCTTTTGGGAGGCGAGGGGGGACTGGTATCGACCTAGGGGATGCTGAGATGTGTTACTTTTTGCTGACAGTGACATTCTTGGGACTAACAGAACAGACTCTCCTTTGTCAGGCTCCAACTTCAATTGTCATTAAATAAAATATACTGCGACAGCTCTCTCCTTACCCAAAGCACATGGGGTGCTTTTCCTGGAGTCCCTATTCAAACAGAGAACAGTGAGGAGCTGGGCTTTGGGTTTGGGGCCACTGGCCAGAAGGTGGGCTCTGCCCTGCAGACCAGGATGGGCGCCCTGCAGAGGGGCCCCGGCTCCCTGGGCGAAACAGGAGGTGAGGGAGCAACGTCTGTCCAGAGTGGGTAGTTTCTCTCTTGGTTGGGTCCTATGAGGCCTTCTGGTGCATGGGGACACACAGGGGCAGGGTCAGAGCAGGCAGAGGCCACATGCGACTCCTCCTCCTGGGTCTCGCCATGCTTCTGTAGGTACCAGCCAGGGGGCTTGGAGCCCTCTCAGCTTGTCCAACGCTGACAGGTGTCTGGGACAGGATAATCACAGCGCTCCTAGAGACCAAACGAGTGCCTCTGGATCCTAACCTGCTTTCGTCTTCCCTGGGGAAACGGAGTCAACCCCTCTCACACTTTCCCTCAGCTCCTACCTGCCACACGGGCTGCTTCTCAGAGCGTGGTCTGGAGGGGTGCCCCGAGGTCCCCCCTGAGGAAACTATAGCCCGGAGGGGGCAGTTTGGTGAAGTAGAAGGACTGGGAAGGCTTTGGAATCAGGCAGACTTGCTTTTGACCTCTGGCTCTTTCTCCTCCCTTTGGAATGATTTTGGGTAAGTGACTTGCTGTCCTCATCTGTAAGATGGGTATTTTAATATTAAATGTTTATCTCATGGGGTTACTGAAGATAAAACGTGAAAAGGTATATACCCAGCAGATTTCTGCCTCAGGGTAGGCTTGACAACCATTTGGATCCTTTCTGTCTGTCTGCACTTTTCTTTCTCTTTCTCTCAGAGAAACAGTAGCTGCCAGAGTCTACTTGTGCCAGTCCAGGTGGAAAGAGTTGCCTTCCAATGATAGAGATTTGAAAGGTTCTGAAAAGAGACGAGAATGACAGATACATTCGATGAGTTGATACAAGCGATCCCTGGCATGACACTCTAGAGGGAACACTGCTCAGGAAAGGGTTGGGAAGTTCTTAAAAATGCAGTTTGCATTCAGTCCCAAATAATTGAATGAATATTAAAAAAAGAATGGTGTCTAAAGACATTAGGCTTAAAGGGACAAATGCAAAGAGGGAAGAAAAAAACACAAGTGTGGCTAGGAGCTTTTCTACCGCAAGTAACAGAGAACCCCCTTTAGTCTGGATTAAACCGAAAGGGACTTTATTGAAGTCTAGAGGTATCTTGTTTCAGGTATGGTTTGATCCAGGTGCTCGAATTATGTCATGGGACACAGCACAGGAGTCTGTGTTGGCTCCATTCTTTTACACAGGAGTTTTTCTTACGATGGCCAGGTAGGTGGCAGCCACTGTTCTAGACTTAACATGTTCCCCAGTTCAATTCCAGCAGTCCTAGCAAATGTCTCATTGCTGGATTGGGTCCTTGGTCATTCCTGAGCTAATTGCTGTGGGTAGGAATGCAATGTTTTATTGATCAGGTTGGCACTACATGCCCGCCGGTGGAGGTGGTGACAGCCCTCTACCTGTACTGAGAATGGGGAGAAGGGTGGCTCCCCAGAAGGAAATCAAGCACCATTACTGAAAGAACACAAAATGGATGCTGAGTGGTCAAAAAACCAAATGCCCACTATGGTGGGAGTGAAGAGACAATGTCAGGAAATCAGAAGGCCAAGCGAGCTATGTCTTTCTAAACCACAAAGGGTAATAGGAAGGGATTTTAATGAATTTTACAGCAAAAATAGAATTGGGAATAAAAGACCCACAGCTTGGGTTAAAATGGTTAAATTTTTTTTTTTTTAAAAAAAAACAACCCTCCAAATAATGACTTTAAAAAAATTTATTCATTAAAAAAACTTGTATTTGTTTAGTTTTATTACACTTGATCAGAAAATGTAGCCTGTCTTCCTCCTATATAGAATTGAATGATTTTGAATGAGGTTTTATTTGTGGCTTGGTATATGATCAACTTTGTAAGTGTTCCACAAACACTGGACAAAAAGGAACAGTCTCTGTTTACAGTGTATCAGTTCAATGGCTACTAATTCAGCTCTTAATGACACAGATTGAATCTCTCATTGCTTTAAGTTTGCCTTCTTGGTCTTCCATGAATTGAGAAGGGTATGCTTGCTTTACACGATAATTGAGTTTCTATCAATTTGTCCTCACGTTTTCAAGAATTTATATTTACTATATTTTGATGCTATGTTCTCTGGTCTATTAATGTTCACGGACCATTATTGATCATAACTCTTATCAATATCAAATGACTTTCTTTGCCCTGTTTAATTCCATTTGTCTCAAATTTTATATTATCTGTTGTCCATATTGCTTTTTTCCTTCTTTTGGTTCCCATTTTCCTGGTACATTTATGCTTTAGGCCCAACAGAGCGTGGGGGAGATGGCATACGACCTTTCAGCGGTGGGCAGAACAAAATTCCTCATCTCCTGTTTTGCTTCTGTCCCTTCTCTTTGGACCGACAAGGAAAGTACCAACATGGAATGGAGCCACTTACTTGGCTGCTCTAAATGGGCTCCGTGTCCCAGATTGAGCAGAGAACACACGGCCCGGAGATCACCTTGCCGCGGAGATCACTGAGCCGTTCTCTTTGTCCTTGAGAAGTCGCAGACTAGGAAGTGCTCCTGAAGACAGGTGATGGTGCACACACTTCTACTTCTCAAAAGTGGGAGAAACGTGGATTCCAAGACTACAAGCCAGCATATTTTTACTGTGCAGGATGTGGAAATGGAGTATTACATATGAGATTTGTACCTGGAAAAGGAAGCAGATGTATTTGGGACCCAGCACGGGTTCACTAAGAGCAAGTCTTGTCACATAACACAATTTCTCCCTTTGACGGTTCTGTGGGATTCAAGCAAGTTTTTAAAAAGAAAACCTTTTAATTAAAAAAATGAAAAACATGTAAACTAGAAAGAATAGCATAGTGAGCCCGTAGTACTTATCTCAGTCTGTTTTGTGCTCTTGTAACAGGACACTCGAGACTGGGCAATTTACAAAGAACGGAAATGTATTGGCTTAGGGTTCTGTAGGCTGGGAAGGCCAAGGCTGAGGGCCGGCATCTGGCGAGGGCCTTTTTGGTGCGTCATCACACAGTGGAAGGTAAGAGGGTGGGAGGGGGAGAGAGAGAGAGAGAGAAAGGGGACTGAACTTTCCTTTTTGTAGCAAATCCACTCCCATGACAGTGGCATTGATGCATTCGTGTGAGTGGAGCCCTCATGGCCCGGTCACCTCTCATGAGGCCCCGGCTTCCAACACTGTTGCATTGAAGACGAAGTTTCCAGTACAGGCTCTCCGGGGGACAAATTCAAATCACATCAGTACTCATCCCCCAATTTCAACAACTTTCAACTCATGGCTCATTTTGTTTCACTCTCAATCACATTCTCTCCTTTCACCATCCCTATCATTTTGAAGCAAATCACAGACATTATATAAACATTTCACTGTGCATCAAAAACCCATCACTCCAGTATTATTGCCACACTCATATTAGTTGTCTGTTGCTGCGTAATAAGTCACTACAAAACCTAGCGGCGTAAATTGATGGTTGGATTTAGAAATTTGATCAGATTCAGATTCAATTCATTTTTTTCTTTTATTTTTGGGCAGAATTCTGCATCATTCAGGGGTTCAGAAGGGAAAACAGAAAGCACACTGGGCGTTTCAGCAGAGGAAATAGCTGCAGGATGCAGTCACATCTCTGGGAGTGGAGAACGAGGGAAGAGGTTGGGAAGACAGAATCTAGAGCAGCGGAGCTGGGGCTCGGGCTTCCTGGGGGCACCGCTGGGAAGGGTCAGTGCTGGAGCAATGGCGACAGAGCCCAGCAAGCCAGCAGGAAGTAGCAGGTCCCTTCTCCAGCCTTCCAGTCTCTCCTCGGTGTCCTTACTGGCAGGGCCGAACATGGAGTCAGCCAGCAAAGGTGTTTGCAGAGGGCCAGCCGCAGCACCCAAAGCAGAGTGCAGAAAGGGCAAGGAGAAGAAGGGCCTTGGAGCTGAAAGACCACAGCAGAATAGCTGGCATCCCTCTTCATAGGTAGTGTTACGTATGTATTCACTGGGGGTGCATGGTCTTCGAACAATTCTCTTACTGTGTCATTATCAGCCCCCTCCCAACCTTAATCCACTCATTCACACGGGACTTCAAAATCGGCAAAGTAGTTGCCACGCTACGTCCTGATATCCACTGGGCAAGATGGAGACATAGAACAGAGGAAAGATACTTGGGTGGAGCGGTGTCTAGATGAACACACACAGCCTTGATGTCCACCCAGAGGGAGCTCTCTGGGGGTTGGGTTTTTGTCCTTGACCTTGCACCATTCAGCACTTTTGTCAATGGCTTGGATGAAGGTAAACAGTGTGTAGGAGTCTTTCAAAGATATTTGTTGGGCACAATGGCGTAGATTGCTTTTCACCATATCTTGGCACTGATGGAATTGTTAATGTTTGTACAGTCCACTGGGGAAATAAATCCCCAGAGACTGCGCCCAGCCTAAGGTGACTGGCTTAGAATCGGCAGCCCCCAGCCTTGCCAGCTGCTTCAAGGGCTGAGGGGATCAATCCCTCAAGGCCGGGGGGATTGATATCTGGGGCACACCCTGAGCCTATTCACAGATCGCTATCTGGGGACCTCCGGTGTGGAGAGAGGGCAAGGCCAGAATTCGGCCTTACGTCATAGCCACGTCTCCCACGAGGCTCCGAAGGAGAGGAGCAAGTGGAAAGTGGAACCGCCACGTTATTATTTGCTGTGTCGATGGCTGAATGCTCAGTAAAGAGCTCTCTGGTGACCTGGGCTGGCCCACAGGCATTTAGCTGGAGATTTAAGGGGTGGGGAGAGGGATTTCATTCCCCCTCATCCCACATTCAAGCAGTTCCTGAAACCAGAGAAGAAATGCGCCCAAGTTCTAAGATGTGTCTAGAGACTAAGCCCCCTCCAGGCAGGAAAGCGTTACAGCCTCTTGTTCCTGCAGCACAGGTAAGATGAGAAGGGACCCCAAAGGTTTCCACCTTCTCCCAGAGTGGGATTGGGAGGGTGCAGGCGGGAGGAGAATGGGTTGAAAAGGAAGAGAAAAGAGCTAATCCCTGGGAGGAACATTTAAAAATGCACCGTGACTCTGCCCACAGCACATGGGATTTTCTCGGGATCTGCAACCCGCCTCCCAACTCCTCCTCTCTGGATGTGTGTGAGGGGGTGTGCTCGTTATCTATTGCTGCATAACAAACTTAGTGGCTTAAAGCAACCAACGTTATTATATTTGTTTCTGAGGGCTTCTGAGGGTTGGGGACCGGGGAGTGGCTTGGCTGAGTAGTTCTTGGCCCAGGGTCCCTGACGAGGCTGTGATCAGCTGTGTCAAGATGTTGATGGGGTCATCTGAGGCTTGACTGGGGCTGGAAGACCCACATCCGAGGTCACTCATGTGGCTGTTGGTAGAAGGCTTTGTCCTCCGCCACGCGGGCCTCTCCCCTGGGCTGCTTAGGCCATGGTGCCTTCCCCCACAGCGGTGCAGGGGACTGGTCTGGGTGGGCCGATGCTGGGAGGCTGGGCAGGGGCTTCGCACCACCTGTGGGGAATTAGGTGAGATGACGTCCATGCTTCGCCTCTGACCCGCGTCTTCCATCATCTCAAGGCTGCTCCTGAGACCAGAGAAATTGAGAGAAGACCCCGCCTCACAGCCTTGCAGGGGAGGAACCCTGGCTTCGGAGGGGTATCCTGCTTGGGAAGTGGGTGGGGAATGGAGCTTAAGCTAGGAGGAGTGTGGACCAGGGGGTGGGGGAAAGACAGCCAGCCTTGGGCTCCCTGTCCCCACACAGGGCCTAGTCCTCAGTCCAAATTGTCCTGTGGACTCTGTCCTGCCATGAGTGGAAGCTGTCCCCCCATGACACGGAGCAACATGACAGCCCTTGATGGTTTTCCCTGATCTTGTGGCCCCCAAGAGCTGTTCAGATTAACCTGAGATTGACCTGAGAATGTCCCCCACTGGCTGGGGCACATGAAGAGGGCAGCAGGCTGGGATTAGGGTATGACAACCCACAGTATGGAGAGAGGTTTTGTCTTGTCCCTCCAGGGCAAAGGGTGACCGGTCTGAGGGGGTACCGTGCATGGCCTTCGGTGGAAGAAGGAAGACTCCCCCGCCCTTGGCATACTCAAACCTGCCTTCCTCTTGGCAGTGCAGGGACTCTTGCCATCCGAGCAGTCCCCAGGGTGTCCACGTTGCTGCTCGCTGCTCACTCGCTGTCTCTCACCACCCTCATGCTTGCCACCAGCCCGTGGTCACGTCTGTCTTAATAAGTTACAGGCCTTTGCTGTAGATCCAGGTAACAGTGCCCAGAGGCCCCTGCATGCTGTGTGACAGGAGATTTCTGCTGTCGTGCTCTGGATCATTTCGCTTGCTGAGATTGCTGTTTGGGCTCCCTCCTTGAATCTGCTCAAGGGAAAAGGAAAAATCAGGTGAGAAACTGGGTCCTCCAAGTGACATAAAATGTTGGGAAAGCATCATCTACTCATGCATCCCTGCATCCATTGCCTATCATCCACCCAACCATTCATCAATATGAATTCATGTGTCTATGAATCTTTCCCTCTATCATCCATGCATCTGTGCATCCACCCATCCATCACCCAGATACCACTTACCCAACCATCCATCCATCCATCCATCCACCCATCCATCACCCAGATACCGCTTACCCAACCATCCATCCATCCATCCATCCATCCATCCATCATCCAGATACCATTTATCCAACCATCCATCCATCCATCCATCCATCATCCAGGTATCCATTCATCCAATCATCCATTCACATGGCATCTACAAATGTACCCTCTCTCCATCCAACTGTCCATCTGGCCAGCCACGCATTTACCCATCATCCATCATCCATCATCTCCACCTGTGGTGGACACTGGGATGTGCTGCCCTGATCCCCTTGTGATGAAGGACTTGTTGCCCCAACTGCTGGGAGTGCTGGTGTCGAAGAGCCTTTAGCGGTCAGTTCCTTTAAGGATTATCTCAGTTGCAGAGAGCTGCCTTGCCTAAGGTCACGCCCCTTGCCAGGGCAGCCCACATCCAGTGTCTGATGGTTATGGGAGTATGAAGTCCTCATTATCTTGGTCCACCAGGACAACTCTGAAGGGTCGTTCTTGCTCCGGAGCTCCCCATGGTGTTGGTCATGGCCAAGGGTGTTTTGGGCCAGCTTGACCTCCCTCTGCCCATTCCTGTGTCCTTCCTCTCCTTTCCACAGGTGTTTATCCCAAATGCTCTCCTTACTAAACATCCTGCACACTAAACTCTGGCTCAGGTCTGCTTCCTGGGGAACTCAACCTATGCCTCAGACATCATCCTTTCACTCGTAAATGCATTTCTCCATCTCCATGTCCTTCATCCAATAAATAAACATTTACCTTAAGCTTGCTGTATGTGCAAGAGTTGGGCATTATAGGTGACAGAGACACGAACTCATATGAGTCCTGCCTTCAAGGAGCTCACAGTCTAATACATATTCTTAGACCTGTCCACAAACAGCTCTGACAAGGAAGTAAGAATGGAGAGTTGTCCATTCAGGTGAGGGGATCAGGGAAGGCTTCATGGAGGAGGTAGCATCTAAGACGGGCCATAAAGGATGGGGGATGGGAAAAGAATTTGATTGTGTGGAATTGGGGTGGAAGTGGCTTTTTAATGAGGTATGAACAGGCTGTGCAAAGCATCTAAAGTGCAAACTGAGACTCATCCACCCACAGGGAAGAGGCAGGTATGACAGCTGAGCACAGCTGGACTGGGATGACCTCATGACACTCACTTCCTCTGCCCTCCACCTACAGAGCTCTTCCTTGCTCCCAGCTCTTCCTCCCACCTGCCCCTCCTCTGTCCCTGCAGGAAGCGTGGTTTGGTCACCAGCCAAAGCCTTGCAGTCTGGCCATAGCGGTGAGGGCCCAGAGCCCACAGCAGAGAGGAAGGCAGGCTACCTTCCTGGCTGCAGAGGAGGGGAGGCGATGGCATGCTTGGCAAGCTCTTTTATCCGACGCTGCTCACTCCTCAGAGGGCTGCTTCCTCCGACTTTGCTTTTGGATTAATAAGAAACCAGATGGGCCCAGCTGGTTGGTGAGAGTCATGAGCTAATGAGGCCAAGGTTGCAGCATAACCCCAGGAAAGGCCTGGAAGTCGTACCTGCAGAAAGCCTGTTCGCAGATCTCTGAACCATGCACAGATGATAACCTTGACCTTGGCTGGGTACATGGCCCCTGGCCCCTGACATCAGCTAATCCCTAACCCTGATCACAGGCTGAGCCAGGGGCTGGCTGCAGAATGAGCCCCAAACACCAATCAATCAATTAATCAACCATCTGACAGCTCTGTGTGGAAGAGCTTCTAGAGAGGCCGAGTGCTTGTCCAGGATGGTAGGGAAGGAAGGCATCGCCTCTGGTGTTGTGGCCCCATACGTAGGGCCACCAGGCCCTGCCTCATCCCAGGTGGCACACCTGGGTCCAGGGGAGGCAGGTTCAGGGATGCTGGCTTCTGCTCACTGTCAGGAAGGACTTTCCGTCTCTCAGCTCCCCCACAATGCAAAGGGCTCCTTCCCTCCCAACCTCCCCCACTCTCCCGATAGCCCTGTGTCCCCTTGGCCTTTTCTCCCGGGAAGTGAGAGGGGCCAAGAACTCTCCATCCCTGGGGAACACCAGGAAACACCCTGCCCCTGCCCCCAGCTCAGGCAGGATTAATGCCATTCTGCAGCCTCAGCAAGAAACTCCGCTGCCTCCAATGGTTACCATGGCAACCCTGTGCAGGGTGGGCCTGACCGGGGATGGGGAGCCCCAGTTTCCAAGGCAGCGCTGCCCTCAGGTTTGCTGCAGAGTTAGGAGCCTGGGAGGGGCGGAGCAGGACAAGGACAGGGTGCTCGGAACCAGCCTGCCTGAGGCCCAGGACCTCTGCCCTCAGCTGCTGGCGACCATGCCCTGGCTCAGGGGCCTCCGGCTGCCTGGCTCTTGCCCTTCCCAGGAGCCTGGCTGTGACCTGTTCTTCCTCCACCCTGGGCTCCTGCTGTCCTCTCAGCCCCACAGTGATTTCCATATGCCTCCCACCAACTCTGACTCGAGGTGCACCCGGTGCTCTCCTGAACTGCCCTTGTACCCAAGATGCTGATGGGGAAAGAAACTGAGAGGGCAGAATGAGTTTGTTAAAATTCAAATTTGATCAGGTCACTCTGCTATTTAAGAACCTTCAATGGCTCCCTAGTGCCCTCAGGAGAACGGCGCAATGCTTTGTCATGGCTTACAGGCTTGGTGCCTGCTCTCTCCTCCCCCACTTTCCTTTTCTGCTGTTTCTCACCTCACCCCGGACTCTGTGCACACGGGAGTCCTTGTTGCTTCTGAAGGGTTACCCCCGTGTCCCTGGGCCTGGGCCTGTTTCTTCTCTCTTCCCAATGCCTTTGTCTACTTCCTAGCGTCTTCTACCCATTCTCCCTGTCTTAGCCTAGACGGTGTGTCCCCTGGGAAGCCCACGTCAGGGCCCTGTATTCCCAGAGCACTGTCCTCTGATCAGAGCACAGATCCTCTAGGTTAGAATCGCCCACTTACTCCCTGTCTTCCTCTGGGGTGCTGCTCCACCAGTGTGTGGCCCTGCGTGGTAACGCTTGAGGAAAGAATGAATGAATGAATGAAGGAGGCCACTCCTGTCCTGGGCCAGCTCTCCTGAGGAAGGTGGCGACATGGGCAGAGTCTGGCACCAATTGGGGATGGGAGGGGAGGCAGGGGCATTGCCACTCTAAGACTATCAGGGCATCAAAAACTCCACAAAACAAAACAAAACGCCCTAGGTAGGTAGCTGGGTCCCCAACACCAGTAAAGAACTGGGAACCATTTAAACATTGGGCCTTTGGGAACTGGCTCAGCAAATTGAGCCTGTCTACTCCACAGGGTATTGTGCAATGATTAGAAAAGACTATTGAAAAGGAAAAAAGGAAGCCCGGAAAATCATAGCAAAGACTATGCAGAAAATGGCAAAATGGTTGGGATAATTGGTTATAAGTAATTTATTACAATCCTGAGGCTCACGTAATTTTGCATTCTGCTTTTTTTAATGTAATTTATTACATATAAATATACATATAGTATTTTTATATAGCTTATTATACATAAAAAAACAGAATGCAAAATCACGTGTGCCCAGGATTATACGCACGTGACGATGTGTGCCCGGACGGGGAGACTTGGGAGGGAACAGACTGTGGACACCCCCAGGTCAGGGGCTAACAGAGACAGGGTTGGACCTGTGGCAGGAGGCCAAGGGCGAGAGGAGAGAGGCGGGGGATTCGCCCGGAGGGGCTTCTGGAGAGGGACTGCCTCGGTTTCCCATCGCTCCTGCCTCCCCCTCTGACTGTCTTAGGGTCCTGCTGGGCAGGGCTCCCTGTCTCTCCTGCTGGCCACCCTCGCGAGGGCATCAGGGACAGGCCTGGGAGTTCTAGGGAGGGGCACGCGGCTGCACGGGCCAGAGGGCTTCTTCCTGAGCCCCAGCTCCAGGCTGCCCGCTGACCCCCAAGGAAGCAGAGCTGAGCCTGCCGCCTCCGGTGGAGTCTGCCTGGTCTGTGCTCCTCCTCCCTGTCCGTGGCCTTGACCTGACTCCGTGGAGCTGGCTTTGCTCTGCTCCCCTCCTTCCTGTCCCAGCCTGTCCGCACTTTGACCACCCCTCACCGTTTCCCCTAAAATGCCCCTGCCCCCCATGCGCACAGGGCCGTTCCGAGGCCATTTACCCTGTCTATTCTCCTTGCGTTCCTGCCCCAGCCCTGGACCACGGGACCCTAGGGGAAGGCCCAGTGTCCTAACACCAGCACCGGACACCCTCCCTTCTCTGGGAGCCCGGGAAGGGGACCGTTTCCACCCCATCTCGAGGAAGGGACTTGCTTCCTGAACTTCTTCCTCCCTGGGCTCCACTCTTGCTATTTCCGTTTCCCTCGGGAATCCTGTGCGTCCGAGGCAGGGTTTACTCTCTGAAGGCAGGGACCTCGTCACAGGCCCCAGTAAGCTGTTGTTGGACCGGGGTGAGGTACCTGTGTTTTAAGAAAGGCCAAAAAAAGGCTTCCTGGTGGAGGACCATTCAGGGAGAGCTGCAGTCTCTGTGGCGGGTCGGTGGGGAGGAGTCTGGGAGCACAGGTTCAGCTCTGCACCCCTAAAACCAGCCCCCAGCGGAGGCTGGGGTGACTGTTGCTTTCTTCTTTGTATTACTCTGTGCTTTTCCAATCATCTAAAATATATATGCTTTCTTTGAGAATCCCAAAAAAAAGCTAATAAACATCTCCCCCTCCTCCACCTTGGCCATCTCAAAATTACCCCTGGGGCTGGAGGGCAGACCCAGAGCAGAGCCTCCACCCACTCCCCCTTCCAAGAGCCAGGCAACAAACACCACGGGCTCTGGAGTCAGAGGGTTCTGAGTTGGAGTCCAGGCTCCACTGTTTGCCCACTGTGTGACCACAGGGGAGTTACTTAACCTTTCTGAACCCCAGTTTCCTCATCTATTACATTCAGTTAATAATGCTCGTGTTCAGAGTTCTTATGAAAGTGAAACGTGTTAACTTGTGTTCTGTGCTTAGCACAGTGTCTGACGCTGTAAGCACACCATAAGGGTGTCTTCTATTCACAAGGAGAGAAACCACCTCATAAAGCTCTATGTTAAAACCTACCTCCCAGGTATGTGCAGGTATGTGCCCTGAGCCTCGAGGTTCGACTCGAAGGGTGGATTCCCAGCTGCTGGCACAGATCGGCCTTCCTGCTCCAGTGTCTGCAGGTGGATGGCGCTCTTGTCGGCTTGTGCTGAGGGAGCTGCTGGCCTGGGGATGGTGCTTGGATACTGCAGAGTGTCTCTGTGGCAGGTCCGCTGGTGCCCATCCCCCCACAGGCTGCAGGACTCATGCTTTCGAGGGCAAGAAGTGTCGGTGGGAGGAGTGAGGTCGGGGAGAGCCTCCCCAGGTAATTCAAATTCCAGAGGATGGAAAGAAACAGAAAAAAGTATTTGAAGAGACAATGGATATAAACTTTCCAAATTTGCTGAAAACTATATATTCACACATCCAAGCAGTATGATGAATTCCAGACAGACTACACACACACACACACACACACACACACACACACACACACACACACCAGGGCATATCATAATAAAATTTCTAAAAACCAGTGATAAAGAGAAAATCTTCAAAGTAATAAAAGAATAAAAACAGAGGAACACAGATAAAATGATCACACACTTCTTGTCAGAACTATGCAAGTCAGAAGATAATAGAAACTCTGCAACTAAGAACCCTATGTCCATTGAAAATATCCTTCAAAATTTAAGGCAAAATAAAATCTTTTGCAGACATACAAAAACTGAGAGAGTTTATCTTCAGAAGACCTACACAATAAGAAATGTTAAAGGAAATTCTTCAGGCAAAACAAAAATGAGACTAGAGGGAAACCTGACCTATCTAAAGCAATAAAGAGTATCAGAAGTGGTAAAAATATGGGTAAATTTGAGGGAATTTTTTTTCTCATTTTAAAATTTCTTTAAAAGACGATTTGTATTGAGAATTTTACAATATATTAATAGATAGAAGTAAAATGTATGACAACAATAGTATGAAAAACAGGAGGGAGAACTGTAAATATACTATTTTAAGTTTTCTTTGACAGGTTAAATATGCATATTTTAAACTGTAAAGCAACCACTAAAAATAAAACAAACAGATATAGCTAATAAGCCAGGGAGATAGAATGGACTATTACAAATAATTAATCCAAAAGAAAGAAGGAAAATGGGAAAAAGAAACAAAGAACAGATGAAACAGCTAGAAAAAAAATTTCGAGGTAGTAAGTTTACACCAAACATATTGATGATTACAATTAAATATAACTGGTCTAAACATTTCAGTTAAAAGGCAGAGATTGAAAGACTGGATAAAAAAGCAAGACCAAACTATGTGCTGTCTGTAAAAACCCATGTTACATATGAAGGTTAAACATAAAAGAATAGAAAAAAATATATCATGCAAATACTAAACACAGGAATATTGGAATGGCTACATTAATATCAGAGCAAAGGCTACCACCAGGGGTACAAGAGGGACATTTTGTAATGATAAAGATTTGATTCTCAACTATGCTGCTTTCTAGCTGGATGATGTGGAGCTTGTCACTTACCCACTCTGAACCTAACTTTCTGTTCTATAAAATGAGTCTAAACACTCCTACCTTGCAGAATCATCATCAGGTGTAAAGCACCTAGTACGGTGCTTGGCTCTGTGTGGTCTCCGTGATTTTCACTTTTATGAGTCACCCCCAGAGACCGTGATCCCTTCCCAGGGCACAGATCCTGTCTCTTTACCAGGCCTCCCCCACTGGGCTGCTTGACGATTATTCATGCCAGCAATTAGTCTCTGGGCATTATAATAAAAGGTTGTCAACTTTACTATTGACTCTATAAGGAGATTCTTTTATACCTATTGAGAGCCCAGGCTTATAAATTATAATCCAGTCAATTTCTGGTAGTGTGGACTAGGATTGTGAGTACCTGGTCACAGCAAGAATTTTAGGGGTAAGTCATCTGCTTCCTCTGAGGTCCTTTATAGAGTCTCCTTGGTTTTCAAGAGCAAGGGTTATTTCTGGACCTGGATTTTGGGGATTAAATAGGAGTTTCTCTTCTGTTAGAGCCCAGACACACTTTACAAAACAAAACTCCAAATATCAAATTTAAAAGATAATTTCAAAGGACTTTTTAATTGAGGAATTATTTGCCAATAACTAAAAAATGTGGGAAGAAGGACATTTCCAGTGCAATGATACGCTCTCGGGGCTTCAGAGTTGTGCAGACCTGGATTTAAATCCTGGTTTTGCTCCTGCATTCATTTCCTCTGCGAGTATTAACTGAGCATCTATACGCCAGGTACTGCAGGGATTAGAGATACAGTGGGAAGCAGTAGATGTATCCCTGCCTTCATGGAGCTTATATTCTAGTGGGGAAGACAACAAACCAATGAATGAATAAACTAAATAAATAATTTCATGTAGTGATAAGTGTCACGAAGAAAATAAAGCAAAGTAATGGGATAGAAGATGTGTGGGTAGTTGGGAGAGTGAGATCTCCCGGAGGTGAGAGTTCCAAGCTGTGAGACCTGAAGGAAGGAGTCCAGCCAGGTGAGAATGGAAGAGAAGAGCATTCCAGGCTGAGGGAACAGCACGTGCAAAGGCCCTGGGGTGTTGGGGTTGAGGACAAAAAAGAAAGTCAGTGAGGTTTGAGGGGCTTGAAGGAGGGTGTGGGTGGAAGATGAGCTCAGAGACGCATGGTGGGTGGGCAACGGGAAGTCCCTGGAGGATTTGAAGCAGCCACTTACCAGCCGGGTGGATGTCTCTGTGTTAGCTATTTAATCTGCCTGCATCTCAGTTTCTTTACCTGTAAAGTGGGACTGACACCAATCCCATCTTGTGGTATTGTTGGAAAACCGGGCAGCTTGATATGTACAAAGGACTAAAATGTTCCCTGAGACTTAGCAGGCACTGGGCAAATGCGAGTCCTCACTTCTCTCTGGGCCTCAACTTCCCTACCTGGAAAGGAAAAGGGTAGGACTTGGTGGTCTCTGTGGCCCCATCTAACTGGAACATTCTCAGTACTTATAAAAAGAAGGGAAGTTCTAAAGCTAAACCGTTAGGAACATTACCCCAAAATGAAGATAAAGTATCTCAGAAATTGTGTTGTAAATCATTGCTGAAATAGGATTCCATTTATAAAAATTCAATTTGAGTGCAATTTTCTCAGGAACACACACTTACTGTACTGAGTAAGGTCAACCTGTGAGTAACATTCCCCTTTGCAGACTGTCCTGCATCTCAGCCCATGGGGCTGGGGAAGCTTTGGGGGATCTTTGAGGGCTGGCTGTCCCAGGGCCCATGCAAGAGCTTTCTATCCTCACGCTCTGCCTGGCGGACCTCTAAGCTCTGGGCCAGGCAGAGCAGAGTCGGGGAGAGAGGAGGTCCCTGGGAGGTCCTGGAATTCCAGGAAACCACAGGAACCCTCAGGCTTAGTGCTGCTGATTCCTGTGGTACCAGGAGCTCCACACAGAGCCATGCTACCAGGTCAGACTCCTTGGTCTGAGGAAAGGCAAAACCACATCACTAATCGATCATGTCACTTTCCCACTGAGCTCAGATGTGGCCTTGGTGTCCTCTGCGGCAATCTCTCCAGGCAGCCTCTACCAAATGACCACAGTTGATACGTGAGTAAAACTCTTTGCTATACCTCATCTAGCCCTACTCCCTAAGATAGAGCCAACTAAGGCTCAGAGAGGGAGTGACTTGCCCAAGGGCACACAGCTAATAAGTAGCAGAGTCTGGTCTTTGGTTTTCCACTTCCCCCTGCTGACACCAGGGTGGCAGAGGCCTTGGGAAATCCACAGTTCCTGCGATGAAATATGTCACTTGCAGATGAGGCCACGTAGATGTGGGAGGTTGGTTCACAGAGCCCGCAGGGGCTTCCTGGATTGGGGTCCTGGCTTTGTCGCCTCTCCTTCTCGTGCCTCCAGCTCGTTTCTAGCCCACACTTCCTGATGTTCTCAGATGTGTGGCCAGTGGGGGCTCACTGACCCCCAGCCTCAAGGTGGCCAAGGATGGACTTCAGACAAGGGAATGGCCCCTCCCAGGCCCACAGCGATTAGTCATGGCCAAGGAAATGCCACCCTGGGGTAAGTTCAGGCTGTGATCTGGTTTGGACACCAACTCCCTTCACTGTGATCTCAGGCCTATTGCTTCTCTCTGAGCCTCCTGTGTCTGAACTTGAAAAATGTGTGGGTGTGTGCGTGGGTAGGTGGGTGATAGCGGCGGTGGTGGCAATAGCATAGTTTTTACACTGAGGTCTGCGGAGTCCCAGGGACTCCAGGGTAGTATCTCACGGCCTGGCGGTTCCCCTACCTCCCCCGCAGCCTTTACCCAGACCGCTCTCCCCTTCCCTAGGCTTCTTCCCTGGGCTTCAAACCAGGAAGGCCTGGTTTGAAGAATGGACTTTGTACCTTGAAAAGTATGGTAGCCCAGGGACAGGTAACCTCACGGACTCCTCCTGCCTGTCCCCAAGGGTCTGCATAGGGGCATGGGCAGTACTTTCAGAGTCTGTAGACTCAATCTGCGGCCCAGTGTCAAGGACGTGGTCAGCAATCATGGAATGACCGAATGAATGGACGAACGTCTTCGGAGGAAAACAATTCACAAAGCAGAGATGCTGGAGCTGCGTGAGCCCTTGAAAAACTTCACATGCAGCATTTCCCAACCTGTCCCATGCACCTTGGAAAAGAATGGCTCTGTGGACATTACGTTTGGAACCTACTGTTTATGATCATCCCCTTTGGAGAAATACAACCCACAATAACACAGTAAACGTTCTGAGAAGTCTTGCAATAAATAAAGAAACCTGTTTAACTCAATGTTTCCCAATCACTTTGGTTGCCAAAACATTTTTTTTTTTTTTTTGTAAATGAAACATTTTTTCCTCCTTAACCCATTTTGGGAGCTGTGGCTGTTCCAAGGGCCCCAGAGCACCCAGGTTGGGGTTGACTCCCACCCAGAGCAGTGGGACTCTGGCAGACGGTGGCAGGATAGAGCCTTTGTCTCTTTCCACCCTGCTTCCTGACCTCCTAGGCTCCTGCCTCTGCAATGACATCAGCAGCACCCTGAGTTCTGGGGTGGGGGGACCTGGCAGATCACCGCTCACCTTCCAGCCCACCACCTGGATTCTCCCAAGTGGTTTGGGAGATAATTCCCCTCACTGGTCAGCCCCCCTAATGGAGGGGCTGGGAGAGCCAGAGAGGGCAGGAGGCTTGAAGCAGGCAAGGAAATTTCAGATATGTTTATCCAACGTTTAGACCAAGGCTCAATTTATTTACATTGAACATTTCGGTAACCATCTGCTCTTAAACTAAATGGAAAATTATCCTTCTCCTGCTGCAATGGCAGCTCCCTCAGATGTTTTTAATAAAAAAAAATCTATCATTTTAATGCAGACAGCTCAGCTAATAAAAATGATCTGTGCCATTAGTAATTATCCCACAAATACAATGCAAACTAGTAGAGAAGCCTGAAGGGGCCCTGCTGCCTAGAGCGATCCTCCCTGGGTCCGTACAGGGTGGGAAAACAGAGCCCTGGAATTCACAAAAAGGCCAGAACCAGGCAGAGGGTCTGGTGGCCTATAGCCCAGATCTGGGGAGTGTTAGCACAGGTGGGGGCAACAGAGATAACACAGCCCACCTAGGGCTTGATCATTAATGCTACTGATTGGCCTCGCCCTACCCGTCCCAGCTCTGCCAGGTAACCCTGCAAACCAGAAACTGCCGGCCACAGCCATCAGATCCTCTCCGTGGCCCCGAAGAAAAGGCGGCTGGAGCATCTCAACCAGAGGGTGCAGACTCAAATGTCTTTGGGGACTGGGCAGGTGATGTAAATGTGCAGAGCACCAGGGGTGTTGAAAAAAACCAGAATTGTGGGCCTTTGGCAAGCTGGAACAGGAATTTCTCACCTAAAAAACATTTGAATGAAACAAAAATTTAAACATATACTGGGCAGATTAAATATGTTGCAGGTTGGATTTGGCCGTCGGACATCAGTTTGAGACCCTGGTTTAAGCCACGAATTTCCCCATCCCTGACACTGTGTTAATCTTTGGCAGCCAGGGGAGGGCTGGGCCATTTCCATCCTCTCTTGGACTGAGAGGTCAGAGGATGTACAGGCAGATATGCTGGGACCTCCGTCCCTGGAGCCTGGGGGGAGGGGCGCACCTCCGCATTCCAGCTGTGGGCTGAGAAACAGATGGAGCTGACCCCAGGCTGCAGCTCAATGGATCTTGGAAACGGAGCCTGAGGCTTCCCAAATCCTAAGCCTTCCAAGGCAATTGGATCCTGGAGTTGAGCAGGTGGTGGGAATGAGAAAGGGGAGAAAGGGATGTCTATTAGTTTCAGGTTCATGTTGGGCAGTGGCCCCAGGCCCATGACTTTAGGTGATCCGAATGCGTTAGTTAAAACAAATTCAGTTGCAAAGGGCAGAAACCCGACTGGCTTAAAGAAGAAAGTAATATTTTGGCTGGTGTAATGGAAAAAAATCCAGGGCATAGTTCTGGGTTCAGGCACAGCTGTATCAGGGTCTCAAACGATGCCTTCAGAAATCTTATTTTTCCCCATTTCCTGTCTCAGCTTTCCTCTGCAGGGTTTTTTCCCCAGATGGCATCAGCCTCCTGGGGCCAAATTGTCTGCCAGCAGCAATAGGTTATACCTGCCCCTCAGCAACCTTAGCAGAAGGAGCAAGACCCTTCCAAAAGCACCAGCCAAAGTCCTGGAATTGAGTCCCTTTGGCTCTGATTGGCCCGGTCAGAGCACACTCCATCCCTGAACCAATCACTGTGGCAGGGTGATACTACACTCTGATTGGCTGGGCCTGGCTCAGGGGGCGGGGCTCTGGGCAGACTCCATTGCACAGAGGAAGAAGAAAGGAAGGAAGTAGAGATACACGGGCTTCCTCTTGTGTGCCAGATGGTCATCGCACTGCACATACCTTACCTCATTCTATAACCCCGTAGGTAGGTGTTCTGCTCTCATGTTCCCGATGAGGCAATTCCCAGCTGGTGGAGAAGAGCAAAGCTGTGCTTTGCAGTTGGCACGGACTGAGAAGGTGCAGTCCTCTCCTGCAGACCGTCTGCTCGTGGCCTTTTTCCGCTTGCCTGTTGGGGTCTCTGCCTTTTCTCCATTGGTTTGTAGGTTAAGAAATACACGACCCCTCTAGCCTTTCTTATGGGGTCTGTGATGACGTATACACGAGACCGCCTGCCTTCCCCGCCCGACTAACGTACCTAACAGGGCAGGGCTATGTCTTGTTCGCCTTCGGATTCCGTCTCCACCTTCGATTGGGGTCAGGAGACGGGAAGCCCAGTCTTGAATCTGCAGCCAATGCCCAGCCTCTTTGGCCCCCTACTGTTCAATGGGGGCACCTGTGGATTCCAGGGTTCCCCAGAACATGATTTTGGAGCTGCTGGTGGGAGCTGGGGGTGCTCACTAAGGGTCCTGTGGACTTTAACATTCTTTGGGCTGTGCTGAGAGTTCTCCTCTGGTTGACTGTCCACACTGGTCTGCCTGTGAATTCCAGAGCCCACGGCCTGCCCTGTCGGAAGCTGCCCTAGACGGGTCTTGGTTTCAGGAAAGAGTCCGAGAGGGATGCTTGTCTCACCTGAGAAGGCTATGAGTCAAAGAGGGGGGCCCAAGTCCTTCTCAGATGCCTCACCTTGTGCACCCCACAAAGTGACACTGGACTGGCCTGCATGGATCTGAGGAGGGGGCCCTGAAGTCAGACCCAGGGCTCTCTTCTCTGATCATCATGCTGATCACTGTCTAGCTGTGACAGCCCACAGACCTCTCCCTTCTGGGCAGCTCTGGAGGGACAGGCAAGCGTGGGAGAGCAGAGAGTCTGCCCCTGCCCCCACAGCCCCCTCCCAGCTTTCCAATCACATCGACAATTTCTCTCAGCATTGTTTTCAGCACCATTAATATTCATAAGTGACTTTTCTATTGTGTTTGCAATTTTCCAGGAGACAGACAGGCCTGCACTCCCCCGTGTTAATAGGATGCAAAGCTCACCAACTCAGATCTTATTAGCAAATCTCCATTAGATACTGTGGCCCAGAAGGCGAGCTTTCCACCACGGGTGACAGCCAGAGCAGGTCTTAATCCAATATGACTTTGCAATCCCCACTGCAGAGACAAACCCGAGGAGGAGCCTGGGCCAGGCGTGGATCAGGCTGAGCTGGCATCCTATTAAGAGGGGAAATGGAGTCCTTGGGGCAGCCAGGGCAGAGAGGCTGGCCGGAGATGGGCTGCCTCTCCTCCCAGAGAGAGCCACTCACTGAGTTTTTTCAATCACTTGTTCAACAGAACAATCATCGGGCTTTCCATGTGCCAGGCCCCGGGCTTGGGCTGCTTCCTCCTTCCAGATGGTGGTTGGGGGCAGCTGGGCTTGTGGACAATTGTCTGTGGCAGGTGCTATGGAGAGGGAAGCCCAAGGTGCCTTGGTCCCCAGAGACAGGCAGCTAAATTGAGCAGGACTTTGCAACATCTCGGAACAGAGGAGCAGACTGTGGGATATGTGGGTGGGGAGCAGAGGCTGGGAAACTTTCAGAGCAAGGTCCACCCTGAACTTGAAGGAGTTGCTTCCCAGCACTTACTGGCCTCATGACCTTGGCCAAGTCTCTTCACCTCTCTGTGCTGCAGCTTTTCCCATCTGTGAAATAAGAATAATAGCAGTATCTTTCTCCTAGCATTGACATGAGGATTAAATGGTACTGGACACATAGGAAGCAATATGTCAGTATAGCCATTATTATTATTATTGTTGTTAATTTATTTGGGGAGCTCCAGGGTTCCTCCCAGCTTTAATGTTTTTCAGCTGAGCTTCGGTTTCTATATTGTGTGGAACAGTGTGATATGTATGAGGTGCCCAGCTCTCTCTGGACACACACAGGGAGGTCCTCACTAGCTCTGTGGCAGCTTGTTGTAAAATCAGGGAGTTCAGTGGGCACTCAGAGAGGAGGGCTGTGTGGCTCCGATCCTAAGCTCATCAGATGCCGGGACATCCTTGGTGTGGACAAGATTCTCAGGGGTGCTGGGGATAAGTCCAGGTCCTGGGTAAAAGGTGATTAAATCTGTGAAGTCAGGGAGTTGGAGAAGGTGGCTTGAAGGGAGTCTTTCTATGTCTGAAACTCGATGACCTAAGGTACAAGGCCTATACCCTACCTTCCAGGTCCTTGAGGTGAGTAGAGCTGCCATGGGTCAAATGCTCCCTGTAATGATGGACCAAGTGTGGGGTCCCATGGGTGGAGGGTGGGGGCAGGAGCCCTGGGAGGCGTACCTCTGAGAGCCGAGGCAGTCAAAGAGGGCTCCCTGGAGGGAGTGGGACTTGACTTGAGTTAAGCTTCTAAGAATGGGTAGCACGTGGAGAGGGAAAAGTCCAGGTGACCCAGGTGGTGGGCACACAGGGGCCAAGGCTGGAGGATGGAGGGTGAGCAGATGCAGGAGCAAGGCTGGGAAAGACCCACCGTCCTCGGAGGCCACAAACCAGCATGTGAGATTGGTAGTGGTGGCTCCGTGTTTAAATTTAAAAATACGAAATCTTTAAAGGGTGCATTTGTATTTTTCCTTGTCACAATCCTTACTATTCCTTATAATACCGCACCTGGCCCAGTCACTCTTTTAGGTTACCTGCCTGACCCTTGCAGGCATTGGAGTTAGTGACCCAAGTAGGTAAAAACTTAACTTTTTGGTAGGGATTCAGGCTTCAGGTGAGGGCTGGATCATTGGGCTTTAAAAGCTCTAGAAATTGCCATGGGATCTGGGCCTGGGGTGCTGTGTTATCCTGGGGCCTAAGGGTCCTGGGCTGGCCTAGAGATGGCGGAGTTTCTCTCCCCTACGCCGGCCTCCGGTGAGGGAGCTGTGTTTCTCAATTCCCAGGCACGCTCTGGCAAAGTGCCCGGTCCCCCCTCCTGAGGAAGGGGAATTGCTGGCTGATGGGTGGCTGAGTTCATGTTCCGGCCCTGCAGTCCGCAATTATCAGGAGCCGTTCTCCGCTCACCCTGGAGCCCGAGTCTGCCCCCGACCCCCCTCTCTGCAGGCTGCAGCGGCGCCAGCCATCTCCAAGTGCCTGGGGGTAAGAATGGGGCTAATAAAACACCTGAGAAAGGTGAAAAGTTCTCCAAACTCCCTAGGTTGGTTTCAAGGCTGAGGATTTTTATCGCCTTCTACTCTCTGTGTTCTTGAAGGCCCCTGAAGTCTGGATGCTTTGCAGTCAGGGGGCCCAGGAAGGGCGAGTTTGGATTTTCTTATGTAGCTGGGGTTTGCCAGGGAGGGCACAGCTGGGGAGATGGGGGTAGCAGAGTGTTAGAGGGGCGGCTTGACGTTGTCATTGGAGACATGGGCTTTCTGAGTCACAGACACCTGGGTCGGAACTCTGCCTCAGCTGCTGAATAGCTGCGTGACCTTGAGGAAGGCCCATAACCTCTCTGAGCCACCCATGAGGTGGCTGTGGGGACCAAGTGAGATGATGCATGTAAAATGCTCAGCAACGAGCCTGCCATCTAATAGGCCCTCAACAAAGGAGAGCTGTAATTACAATTATTGTTATTTTGGGGCTAGCCTCATGAAGTCCTCAGCTGGTGGACAGCTGAGTTCTTCCATCTTTGGGAGAGTGGGTGGAGCACGGCCTCTCTGCCCTTTGACCTCAGGCTGCAGGGACGCAGGGGATGTGAAGGGGGGAGGCTTTGAGCCGTTACCGAGGCCGGCAGCTGAGAAGGAGAAACGCAGCCGGCACAGAGAGCTGCATCGCCGCTGGGGCAGGTACCCTGGGTCTCTCTCAGGGGTCAAGGGTCATGCGGTTCTGCCATGTGGAACCAAAGCATTGAGAATGTCACAGCTGGCAGAAGCCCCGGGGGCCATACAGGCCAACCCCGTCAATTTTTTAAAAAACTCTTTTTTACCGATTAGTTTTTTATTGCCACTGTAGCAAATGACCGCAAACTTGGTGGTTTAAAACAACACAAATTTATCCTCTCACAATTTTGGAGGCCAGAGGTCCAAACTCAGTATCACTGGACAGGAATCAAGGTGTCCTCAGGGCTGTGCCCCCTCTGCAGGCTCTAAAGAGGAGAATCTGTCCCTTGACTCTTCCAGTTTCTGGGGCGGCTGGCATTCCCTGGCTTGTGGCTGCAGCTCCCCGGTCTCTGCGTCCGTCTGTGCCAAATGTCCCTCTGCCTCCGCGGTATCCAGAGACCCGTGATTGCATTTAGGGCCACCTTGGTAATCTGGGATAATGTCACCATCCAGGATGCTTCATCATATCTGCAAAGTGCTTTATTTTTTTGCCATATAAGTTAATTTTAATAGGATCTAGGGATTGGACATGGGTATCTTTTAGGGGCCATTGATCAGCCTTGCCACACTCTTGCAATTTTTTTGAATTAATTTTAGACTTACAGAAGAGTTGCAGCACTAGCCCAAAGAGTTCCTGTGTACTCTTCACCCGGTTCCCCCTGTTGAACTCTTACATAATCACAGAACATTTACAAGAATCAGGAAATTAATCTTGTTACAGGTATTAACTAAGTTTCAGAACTTATTGGCATTTCACCTGTTTTCCCATTAATGTTCTTTTTTCTGTTTCAGGATCCAGTCCAGGGTATCGCACTGCATTTAATGTCTCCTAGGTCTCTTCTAATCGGTGACAGTTTCTCAGTCTTTCATTGTGTTTTATGACCTTGACACTTTTTAAGGGTACTGGTCAGTTATTTGGTGGAATATTCTTCAATTTGTGTTTGTCTGTTTTTTTTTCATGATTCTGTCAAGGTGATGTGTTATTGGAACAGATGTCACAGCAGGATGAGCATCACTGATGTGTCACATCAGGGGCATGTGATGTTAGTATGTGTCAGTGACACTTAACTAGTGACGTTAACCCTCTTCACTTGGTTAAGGTGGTGTCTGCTAGGATTCGCACCATAAACGTACTATTCTTCCCCTTATAATTACTCCTTATTTGGGGGAAGATAGTTTGAGACTACCCAACTACCCTGTTCCTGTTTAAACTGTCACCCACTAATTTTAGCATCCATTGATGGAGTTTGTTTGTGGCAATTATGCCTGTGGTGTTTGATTTCCCTCATTCCTTCCACATTTATTACTCAGAATTCTTCTGTATGGAGAATATCTTCTCCCCTATTTATTTATTCAGTTGTTTGTTTATATCAGTATGGACTCATGGATATTTATTTTATTCTGTGGATTAGAATTCAATGCTATTGTTATTTATCTTGTTGCTCAAGTTGTCCCAGCTTTGGATGTTGGGAGCTCTCTCAGGCTGACCCCATGTCCTGTCTATATACCCCGCTGTTTTCTTTCTGTTTTCTTCCTTTCTTTCTTTGCTCCTTCTGAGGGTGGGATTCTGTCTTCACGGGGCTCTCATCTGGATGGGAGGCAGCGGGAAGGATGGAAAAGAACCAATTCCAAAATTAGAAACTAAAGTTGGGGAAAGGGGCCTTCAGGTGGGGGACCAGCAAGTGCAAAGACCCTGGGGCAGGAGCAGGTGGGCAGCCAGAGCAAAGTGAGTGTGAATATAGCATGTGGTCTCACATGGGCTTAGAAATCAGCCACAACCTTTCTGGAGATGGTTTTTGGTGGACAAGGACTATATCTTACTTCAAAATACTTGGCATTTAGTACTGGCCAAGTACATAAAACATACTCAAAACCATAAATTTTCTTGGTTTCTCTTTCTTTTCCCCAAGCCCTCTTTCCTTCCCACTTCTGATCACCAAAGATCTGGCCTTATGTCCCAGAGCAACTTCTCGGGAGCCGGGGGAATGTGGGGTTAGGAATATGGACCTTGGAATCAGATCCGGGTTCAAATCCTGTCTCCATTGCCTCCTGGCTCTGTGACCCTGGGCGGCAGACCTACCCTGTCTGTGCCCCTGTAAGATGGGGATGATGAGACTGATCTCAGAGGGCTGGCTGGGGATTGCAGGAGATAACGGATGCAGACAGTGACTGCCTGCTGCTCAGCAAAGGTGGCTGGGACTGCTGCAGCCTGCAGAACTGGTGGGAGCAGAAACGCCAGGGGACCCTCACTCTTATGCATTCGTTTTAAATAGAGGGCATTTGTGAAAAGTGTAACTGCAGGTGATTTGAAATGGGCACATTTGTGAGCCTTTGCCTATAAACACCTTTACACACAAGAATATACCGATTCTCCACTGATTCTCCATCGGATCCTATGTCCTCTTTCTCTCGTTTGCAAGTAGGGTTCCTGTGCTTTTCGCATTGCTGTGCCCGGGGTGCTCTGGGTCCTAGGATTCAGGGACCGCCCCAGCCCGCCCCCAGCTACCACGTTGGGCATCCCCCCTCTCCACCTCCTCAGCCCACGGAAGGCAAGCGGTGGCAGCCTGGAATAGCTTCCTTCCCTGACTGGAAGGGAAAGCCTGACGTATTAATGACCGCACTTAACACGCCTCAATTTTAATCCCTGCTTTAAATTTGGCACCATTGTTTTTACAATAAAGCCTGATTTTTTCCACAATAGGGTGCTGAGGGTATGCGCTTTCCATTCAAACACAAAGACAGCCCGCTTTACTTGCTGCGAAAGAGGAAATAAATAAAAATCAGCTTTGTCATACTAGAAATTCACAGATTCCAGTTGCATGCCAGACTGTCCAATAACCGCCCCCCTCCCCGCCCTTCCTCGATGTCTCCCTCAGCCGCAGCCTCGCTCTGCAAGCATTCTTGAGCACCTACTGCATGCCGGACGCCGGGATCAGAGGCAGATGAGGCACATCACTGCCCCCCAGGAGGGAGAAGTGTCTGCTTTAGTGGGTCACAAGCTTGACCCAGGCTCTGTAAACCAGACCACTGGGATCAGCTTTCTCAAAGTGCGGGTTCCCTCGGGGACCTCAGGAGCTCACAGACTGGGCGTACGTCTCACTGAGTCATGAGCGAGAAGGATGCTTCCTTTTGCAATTGTTTTCAATCCTGATCCTGGCAGGAGAAAGTCTCCTTAGCGCCTTCCCAGCCCTGTGGATCTCCCATTTTAATAAAGAGGGCAGAGCGCAGCTCACAGCCTCCTGAGGGCCACGCTGGCTTTTGTGGAAGTGATTCTGGTTTTCTGATGCAGAAGAGAGAAAAGTTTCCTTTTTAAATCCACTGGTCCGTGTTTTTAAAAAAGTCATTGCAAAGAAACATATTAAATCAATAATTATGTGGGTGGTATGCAGACACAAAAATTCTGAGGATGATGGCACTCGAGTGACCGAAGGGAGTGACGCACTGGTCTGGATTATCACTCTCTTGGTGTTTGTTTCCCACGTGCCGTTCCCGACCTCAAGTCTTAAAGTCCCAGCTCTTAGGTGCCTGGGAGAACGGCAAGGGCCGTGTCCATGATTGGACCAAAGTGATACGATACACGAGTGTCCTTCGGGGTCGGCGTGGTGATGGCCACAGTAACCAGCAACAGGCCTTGCAGAGAAGAGGCAGCCCAGTGGCCGGCCACGTCTGAGGTCGGGGCCCCTCTCCCTGGGGAGAATTTCCTCCAGCCTGTGCTTGAAAGCTCTGTGTTAGTCTTTATTGAAGAAAATGACATTTCCTTACGTGGATTGTGTACTTCCTAGCACTTTTGTGGCCCTAAGTCAATGTTTGTGGTTGTTGGAAGAAAGTGGAGAAACCCCTAACTCAACTGCAAGTGGAATGAAATCGCTTTTGCGAGTGGCAAAAGCTCATGGGATGTGCCCAGAAGAAAGCATGACAGACTCTGTCAGGTAAGCAGGGAAGGCTGCCTGGATGAGGTGGAATTTTAGTCACTCCTGGAAGGGTGGGACAGGTAAAGCCTGTGGCTTGGGGCACCCCCTTCCGGGGAACACCTCGGTGTGGTAGAAAGAGCCTGGGCTTTGGAGTCGGACAGACCTGGGCTTGGTTCCGAGACTCTCCCCAGACGAACCGCAGGACCTTGGGGAAGTCACTGAACCTTGTTTCCACTTCTGCAGAATGAGCAGCGAGGCAGGGGTGACTCTGTCTTGCTGACTCCGGCCGATTTCAGGGGAGAGTCTCCCCAGGGTCCAAGTGCTGAGAGTCACCCCCATCTTTCCTGCAGTAAGTGAGAAGCTTTGCAAGAGATCAGTGCCAAGTTGTGAGGTGGGGGCCGCTGGGCTCAAGGCCCTGTCCTGGGTTGGGTCCCCTAGAAGCAGAGCCCTAGATGGTGACTGCTGTGTGTGTGGTTTGTCGAGGGAGGGCTCCCGGGGAGGAGAAAGCAGGCAAGGCTGTGGCTTCGGGGTGGTCCCCCGGGGAGCTCGGGGGCAGGAATTCATCACAGAGTTTGTCCCACCAGTGGCGAGAGGGCTTCCCAGCTCTGCCCACATGACTTAGTCATGAGCTACGCGCTGCCCTGGGGTGGGGGAGGCGGCTCCTGTGAGCCAGGACAGTCCTTGCAAGACGGGGTGCAGCCAGCACCTGCTGCGGGCCGCTTAGCCGTGGGGAAATGATGCCGTTTTCTCCCACTGCTGTTGCTTTCAATCTTAAGTCCCTGAGGGGGCGGGGGTGCCCCATAAGAGGGCAGTGGGCCGCGAGGAAAGCGTGAGGAATGGGCCTTGGCACAGCCGGGCGGGCGTGCAGCTGGCACGATCCGGTGGACCCGGGTCTTCAGTAGCCCATAAACCAGACAAATGAATATTTGATAGAAATATAATTCCAGAGAAAGAGGGCCCTCGTTGGCCCGACCGTGAAATACAGTGGCTGTCTGACCTCTCGGAGGGATAAATCTGCCCAGTGGTGCTTCCCAGCCCGAGACATGGAAGCCCCTGCGGCTGCTGGGATAGTCAGACACCTAGCGCGGGGGTGTTTATTTTCTGCTGGAGCGCTCCGGTTCCGAGGTCTTCCTGGCCACGGCTCCTCACCCTGCCCCAGGCACGCCTCTGTGCTATCCTGGTACCCTGGGGCTGCCCGCTGCCTCGTGGCTGGAATGACCAGAGGCCACCACTGAAGGGGAGGGAGCAAGCGCCTGCCTCTGCCTCCTGGGGCTTGTTAAAGGACAAGGGGCTGGATCGGGTAATAGTTTCCAGCACCGGAAAGGGCCGGGCAGACCTGGGTGAGAATCCTGGCACTGGAACCGCCTGGCTGCATGACCTTGGGTGGGCTGTGTGCCTGCTTTGGACGGAGCTGCTTCAGGCACGAAATGGGCTAATCATAGTCCCTACCTCATAGGGCTGTGGGGATGATCAAGTGGGCGAACGCTCCCAAAGTGCTTTGCCAGGTGCCTGGCTTGTGTCAGTGCTCAGTAAAGGTCAGCTGTCATCAGAGTATAACAATAATCTGATTCCAGGTCTACCACTGGCCAGCTGTGTGTTCTTGTGTAAATGATGTAAGCCCCAGTGCCTCAGTTTCCTCATCTGTAAAATGGGATAAGCATGCCTACTTCATTGGTATAAGGATTATAGGGGTTGAATGCAAAGCTCCTGTCCCATGTAAGTGCTCAATAAATAACAGTGGTGGAGGTGATGATGGTGATGATGAAGCCAGAGACAGATGACAATATCAGGTTAAACCCTTCCCTGTGGAAGGCGTGGGCTAAACTCTCTCCTGCCCTGTGGACCACCTTAGTGACCCTTTGCATTAGTTGTCAATTGCTGCATAACAAAGTACCCCAAAACTTAGGGCTTAAACAACAGTAATTATTTATCATTGCTCACAGTTTCTGGGGGTCAGAAGTTCAGACAGGGCACAGCAGTGTGGCTTTCCTCTGCTTCACGACGTCTGTGGCTTCAGCGGAAGACTTGAAGTCTGAGGGCTGGAGCCTGAACCTTCATATCTGGTGGTTGACGCTGGCTGTCACTGGGTGCCTGGTCGGGGCTGTTGTCTGGAACATCCACATGTGGTCTGGGCTTCCTCACAACATGGAGGCGGGATTCCCAGGACAGGCATCTCGACAGAGGGAGAGAGCCAGGGGAGCCATACTGCCTTTTGTGACCTAGACTCAGAAGCCACGTGGTATCATTGCTACCACACCTATTGGTTGAGAGAGACATAAAGGCCTGTCCAAGCTCAAGGCGAGGGGGGTGTAGACCCACCTCTTGATAGAGGCCAATGTCATATTGTAAGAAAAACATGAGAGATTGGATATTTGTTTGTGTAGACATCTGTGGAAAAGGCGATCTCTCCCTTTTCCAGTCTCTTGTCCCGGAACCATTCATTCCAAGGGGACAGACTGCACCCAGCAGCCCTGTGCAATGGGAGGGAGGTGGCAGCAGGGAGCTGCCCTACCCCTCCTCTTCCCCATCCAGGTAAGACCCCTGCTCTGGAGTCTGGAAGCTGACGCAGGCTGGGCCCCAGATTCTGGTTCACAGGTGCTGGGACGGCAGGGGCGAGAATTTCCTGGGGCGAGCTGTTCCCCTTCAGCCCTGACCATTGACGTGAGCCCACATGAGCAAGATGTGGCTGTTGCCAGCGATTACCCTGATTGCTATCGGTGTCTCCCAGGGCGCATTTTGTTTGCAGAACTGTGTCCAGAAATGGTGAGCTACAAGTTCTAGAAGCCCTTAGCCAGGATTTCCATCACCCCACTGCTGACCTCAACACGCACGTTCCCTCTTAGGGCTCAAGTAATCACTGAGTCCTCCAGGCTTGCTCTCCTCATAACATCCTTGTACTCACTCTTCCCTGTCCCCATGGTCGCTGCCTCAGGCATGGCCACCTGTCCTCGAGTACCCTCCCCTCCTAATTGGCCTTTCTTACCCAAGCATCGATGCTTCTCCTGTTCACGCCCTCTGTGCCAGGACCGTCCTTCCGAGGCCTTGCTCCAAGCTGCCACCTGCCCAGACGCGGGCTCACCTGCAGTCTTTGTCTGCAACACTCTTCCCTCCCATCTTCTTCTCGTTCACTCCTAATTGCCTCTGCTGCCACGCCCTGTCCCCTCCTGTGTGTGCCCTCAGTAACCAGGGCATCTTCTAGAATCGTGACTATCATGTACTATTAATGAGCACTTACTGCGGGCCCAGGACGGGGCTAAGGGTCTCCCCTGCTAACCACCCCCCAGTCCCTCTCTATCCTCTTCCTCCACTTTGTCTTCTTCCCAGGGGTGATCACTTTCAAAAAATGTATCATCTAGTTATTTGGGAACTTATTAACTGCCTGTATCCTCTGCAGAGCATGGGATCCAGAAGGGCAGGGACCAGGTCCACCTTGTTTATCTCTGATTCTCTGCTCAGGCCATAGATGGCTCTCAGTAATTAATCTACTGAAAGAAGGACTAGACCTGGCATTTGGGGTGTTTGGTCATCCCTAGGGACTGATAACCACTCTGGCTCACCAACTCCTTCAGGCTGGAAAGCGTGGCTGAGTAAGGGAAAGGGCCCACATCCTCTGATCTACGAGGGTCTGAAACCCGTGTTCCCTCTGAAGGGTGCTGCTGTTTGACGCTGTCCTGTCGGAACCGTCCCCAGCACCACATGGCTATCTGTACCTTAGCAGGTGTGTCCCCATCTGCTGAGCCTCTCCGTGACACCAGGACACGTGAAGGACGGTGGTATCCTTCCAATTTTACAGATGAGGAAATCGAGGCTTTGGGAGGTTAAGAGGCTGGCTTAGGATGACACAGCTTTTAGTGGCAGAGCTGGGAACTAGGACTCCTGACTCTTTGCTGAGGGCTCTTTCTTCTCCACTTCACCTCCTGGGCCATGAAGTCGTAAAATCCCAGAACGCCAGAATAGGTTGGAATCTTAGAGATCATATTTCCCAGCCTCCCCATGCACAGATGGGAATACTGAGGCCCAGAAAGGAGGAGCTGGCTGCCTAAGTCCCTGTGACTAGCAAGTGGCGAGCGTAGGCTAGAGCTCACATATGGCTTGAAGTCAGGTCCCAGAGGGGATGAGTCACCACCAGCAGTCAGCCCTCTGGTGTGCTGATCTGAGACCTAGCACAAAAGGGTTAATCGTCATAGCTTGAAGGTTATTTTTACAGACAACTGTTATGATATGGTCTTGGCCTAAACTCTTCCCCCCAAATCCTGGCCAGCTGAGCAGACGGGCATCTGTCATTGGCATAACAAGGAGGCCTTGGGACTTGCTGATCAGACATTCCACTTAGAAATGGCTTGGAACAGCCAGGAGGAAAAGACAAATGTGCCCAGAGCTGGGGCAGTGCACTCAGGTGAAGGAATGGGAAACCCTAGACGTCAGCTGCAACCGGACACCGTTTCAGCACTTGGGACAGTTCCACGGCGGGCAGTCACTCATCCACGGGAAGCAGGGATCCCAGAACTCTGCAATTGGAGCCCTGGCTGCCGGGGTGTGGGTGGTGATTCTTCCATGGAGGGTCACTGATTTTCTAAAGAAAGAATCACAGTACTCACGGAAGCAAGGTATGACTTGATTTTGTGGCATTTTGTTGCCATTTGGGTTCTTAGGAACCAAAAAGCTTTAAGAGGAAGATGAGAAACATAACACTGGAAGAGATGAAATGATTCTTTTGGAATCAGCTTGAGCAGTGATCATTCACATCTTCTCCCCTCCACATTACAGCCAGCAGGAGAAGGAGGAGGAGAGGGAAGGAGGCAGGGTGAGAGTCAAAGGAGGAAAGGGAACAGACCGGGCCCCTGAGAAGGGAAGATAGAAGCACGGAAAGAAGGAGGCTGGAAGAGACAGAGAAAGAGTGGATGGGGGTCAGGAACCAAGGTGTGGAGGGAGATTCGTGGGTTCCAGAGTATGGTTACCCACCCACTCCCTTACGCTCCCATGGAGCCCAGGACTGTTTGGTAGGATCCCTTATTACTGTCCCTTTAAATTTAGTGAGTGAGCAGAGTAACCACTTTTCCAAGTTTTTCAACTGCTCGTTATGCTTAAAGCTCCAGAAACTCTCTGCTCTGATTAGAGTATTGTAACAGTCTATTAAGACGATGTCTCCCCTGGTGCCATCAGCAAAGATTTCAATGAGGGCTGAAATGACTCAGGACAGGGGTGGATTTAGCCCGAGTCTGTGATCCTTCATTTCTGATGACGAGAAGCTGACCCATGGAGGAGTGACATCTAAGGGCCACTGCTGAAGACAAGAGCAGAACTGTCCCCGCGGGCCATTCAGTGCAGGGACAACAGGCCAAATGTCTCAGTGGCCCTGGAGGTCAGCAGAGAGCTGTGGCAGATGCTCCTTGCAGCAGTCCCAATATTATGGATTAAATGACATTTGATAGTCTCTGTTTAAGAAGGTGGGAAGCTATGAAACATCCTTTAGAGACATTTCCATCAAGATAATTAAAATACAAAAGCTTAAAGGTGTTTAACTTTCTGTTATCTGGAGAATCCACTCGTATGTAATACCTCACTGCCCCACATATGCCGTACAATAAGGTATGTATCTTAGCCAAAAGGGCTCATGCTCTTGGAATGAATTATAACTAATTAATCTGAGCTGTAAAATATAATAATGATGCAATGTGGTATGAAAGGGAATTAATATTCTGAGCTTCTATCACATGCCAGGCATAGTGCCAGGGGCTTTGCCTGCTGTGATAGATTAGATTATTGTTTAGCAAATATTCACTCCCCTCTCCCTTGAGGTAGTGCTTTTTCCCTACCCCCTTGTGTTGAGTTCAGTCACCGGACTTGGTCTGGCCAATAGGAGGGAGGGGGAAATGACGATGGCCCAATCCCAAGCCAAGGCCTGCAGAGGCAGTGGGCATTTTCACTCGTCCCCTTGAGCTCCAGCGGCTCCGCCATGAGAAGAGCTGGACCCTCCAGCGTGGGCCCAGAGTGAGCGCACAGAGAGTAGGCCAGAGCCCGACCCGCAGCCTGAAGCACGGCCACCCAGCTGCGCCCAGGCTAGATCACCGAAACCTGGTCATCCCGCAGACCTGTGGGGTTGACAATAAATGCTTGGTGTTGTCAGGCACTGACTGCGGGGTCGTTTGTTTCTCAGCGTCGCTCCGCAATAACTGATGGATACAACGTGCATTGTCTCATTCAGTCCTTGCAACAACTCTTTGAAGTAGGTACCATAATTTTTCCCATTCCACAGGCAGCTAACGAGAGGAAGTGCCTAAGCCAAGGCCACAGAGTGGGTTAAGTAGTGCTGGACCACACTTAGCTCACCCTTATTTGATAAGATGAGGTAGCCGCGGGGCTGCCCCCCCAGCCCTGGCTGGCTGCTCCTCTCCCCTCTCCTCCCCCTGACTCACAGCTGCAGGGCCTGGGGCGGGTGCCAGGGAAGCTGCAGGGAGAACATATGAAGCTCCTTTCAAAGAGCCAGCAGGGGCTCCCCGCCCTGTGGTTACTAGAAAAGGTCACATTTGGCGATTCAGCCCACAGAACAATGACATTTCAAGGATCAAAGAAAAGGTTAAAATATTCCTATAAATCTATTCTTGGGACTTTTAAGTCTTTCCAATGTAAAGGGAAAATGTCATTTCTTTTTCCCCCAAGAGTGGTGGAGGGTGGGCCGCTGGTAACGGGGCTGCTCTGGCTTCTCTGGGGAGGGTGAGCAGGGAGGAAGGAAGCCTTCCCTCCACCTCCCTCCACATGCAAATGAGGGTGTAGTTAACCCCGAACCTCGCTTATTTATGAAAACCGAATCCTAAATGGTCCCCAGAAGAGCTTCCTCTAGGACAGAGATGGACAGTGCCAAATTCCAGAGCTCCCCTGCTCCCTCTCTTTGCAGCGACTCGTGGGCCGGCGCTGGGACATGGATGAGCCAGGCAGGGGCGGGCAGGGCCAGTCGACCCAGCGATCACTTCCCCATCCTGGGATCCTCGTGCCCGGCGGCCTGGTGCATCCACGTGGATGCATCTGAGGCTCCTCAAACCCAGGGGAGCCCAGATTGACGTGCCATCGTTTCCTCTTGGCCTCCCGGTCTTGGTGAGTGGCCTCACCCTCCTTCACCCATTCATTCAACAAACACGCGCTGAGTGTCCTCAGAGTGCCGGGCACTGAATCAGGCACAAAGGTAACGAGGGAGGGGGACTCCCGTCCTTGGGCAGTTTGTATTAACAGACTATTTGGGAGACAAGTCAAGAAAGGGACAAGGTCCCCACCATGGACAAAGGTCTCACACACTTACAGCCAGGTGCTGGTGCAGCCCAGAGAAAGGAGTGATTAATTCTGCGAGGGAGCCAGGGGAGGCCTCCCAGAGGAGTCACTATTTGGACTGGGGCCAGCCCAGAAAGGGTGCTCTTGGCAGGAGGTACGGTGCATGCAAAGGCTCGGAGTCCCAGAAGCCACAGCTCGGGCTTCCCAGAGACGTGGGGACTGCTCTGTGGCAGGGAACAGGCATCTTCTTGACAGCACCTAAAGCCACTTTCCATTAGCGGACCAGGTTGCCTCTGTGGCGGGCCGCACCACCCGGCTGCCAGAAGACACTTTATTCATAGTCCTGAGGCCGTCGCTCACCTCCCACGCCCCATCAGTCAGCCTCCTGAACACCCCTTCCCGCTGGCCCCCTCTCTCCCTGCCCATGGCCACCCCCAGTTCAGGGCTCGGCAGCTCTGTGGGGTTGTGCCATGGCCCCCGAGTGGTCTCCCTGCCGGCGGTTTCCCTCCCACCCGCAGCCCACCATGTGACAGCCAGCAAGGACGGTCAGAAGTGCCCGTCGTGGCATTTCACTCCCTTACGGAGATCCTCTGACGCCCCCCGGGGAGGAGGTGCAGGTCCCCGAGCAATGCACCCAGAACAATGCACCCAGAGCCCTTCGGGGCTGGAACCCCCCATTTTCTAGCTTTTGGGGCCCCGAGTATCCCAGCCGCTCTGAACCAGCAGCTGCAGGAACCCCTCAAGCCCCTTCCTGCCTCCCCACCTTCGCACGTGCTGCTTCCCCCGCCCGGAGGCTCTTCCTTTGTGCCTGGCTGCCTCGTGAACTCCCACCCCGTGTTCGAGACCCAGAGGAGCAAACAGCAGTAATAAAATACTGACTTCCATTTACCGCCCACTCCTCCAGTCCCTCTCTGGCTCATCATGCTGCTTATTTTCAGTGTTCGAAATAGTGCTTTTTATCCATGGCTTTATTGTCTGCTGTCCATCTCTCCCACCAGAATGAACACTCCACGAGGGCAGGACTTGGTGTTCCTGCGTGCTCAGTATTCCGAGTGTTGGTGGCACCAAGTAGGAGATCAAAAGGGTTTGTGGAATCTATGAATCAATGAGCCCTTGCACTAACCTATGAAGTGTTCCCCATTCTTATCCCCATTCTACAGGCGGGAAACCCGAGGCTTTGGCAGCTACTGCAGTGTTCCATTGCTAGGCCTGTTCCCAAGAGCCCCTCAGGGCAGGGGCAATGACCCACTCCCATCAAGATTTCCGGATCTCCAGGAGGGGCTCTGGAAGCGGGTAGCAGATGGCTCCTGTGAGGGGCGGGGGTTCGGTGGTAAGAGAAAGGGCGGCTGGAGCAGTTTTGCAGGCGGCATCCTCCCAGGCAGTTAAAGTTGGCTTCCCAGAGCCTGTTTCTAGGCTGGGAATCCAATGCCCTGGCGGTTCCCACTCATTCCTAATTGGCACCAAATTATGTGGTGGGCTGGCTGCGCTGCCCGGCTCGGCTCAGCGGGGGCCGAGGTGGCGGCTGGTGTCAATAAAAGAGTTGACGTCAGGGGTGGTGGGAAGTCAGGCTTTTCAGAGCAGCGTGGGGTGGTGGAGGGAGCACTGGGCTGGGAGTCTGTAGTCCTTAGTCTGGGGTCTTGGCAGGAACCCAGGCTTTGGGGTTAGGGACACCCCAGCTGTGTGGCCTTGGTTGGGCTCTTCATCGCCCTGAGCCTCAGTTGTCTCATCCCTCGGGTGGGGACCCTCGTTGCTCCCACGTCCCAGGGTCGCCGGCAGGTAAAGGCTGCTGCTTTTCTGTGGGCGCCACATCTGTGCGCTCTGCGGCCGAGGCGGAGGTGGGCTGGGGAGCCCTTCAGACCTGGACAGGAAGCGGGGAAAGGTCAGCCGCCTTCCTGGCTTTCATCTCCTCCTCTGCCCGTGGGGGACTCCCCGCTTCTCCCCCTCGCCCGACCTGCCGAGGCTGAGCACACACTCCTTGCCAAGACCCGTGAGCCCTGGGGCTGCCTCGAGTGAGGCTCTGAGGGTAGGGCCGGTGGGTTCCTCCTGCCAGTTAACCTATGTCGGCAGCCCTCGGAGGGCGAGGAGCACTGCCGCAGGAGCCCCGGCCCTGAGTGCAGACCTCCAACCACTGTGCATCTGGAGTCGCTCCCTCCTCGAGTCTCGGTTTCCTGTGTGTGCAATGCAGGAACTAACTAGACGGGGTCTCTGCGGGCCCATCCGGCTCTGATTGAAATTAATTTCTTGTGTCCTTTCACATTAACTTCCACTTCCTCCAAGTGGGCGTCTGGGAGGGACAGGGTTTGGTCAGAGGAATTCTCGCAGAGGAGGGCTTCCCTTGTAACTTCTTTCAGGGGCGTTTGTTTCGTTTGATTTAAGAAAGGCGGATTCCTAACCCAAGGGAGTCATCGTGGGGCTCTAGGCAGTGGGCACAGTGAAACATCTCAGGCACAGGGGACGGAACACGGAGGGTGGGGAGGCAGGGCCAAGACAGAGGCGAGGACCCACTGTCAGGGACAGTGGCAGAGGTGACCGGGATGAGCCAGGTGTCTTCAGGAGGTGCTGGAATTGCACAGTCACCATCCAGGCGAACACTGGGCTCACAGCCCTGGGGACTGGGGCCGGGTTCTGGGAGGCAGAGATCTTGGCTCAGTCTTGGGGGCTGCTTAGCTATTAAGGGACAGAGTCTGGGTTTTAGAGTCTCACAGCCATGGATTCTACTCCCAGCCCTGGCTGTGTGACTTTGGACAAGTTACTTAACCTCTCTGAGTCTCAGGGTATAATGGGGAACAATGGGGTACAATGAGGGAAAATCAAACCCCCTCACAGCATTGTCATGAGAGGTCAATGAAACAGCAAATGTGAAATGCCTGGCACTGGCCCTGCCCCTCGTAAGGCCCAGTAAGGAGTGACAGTCATCGTCCTTGTAACTTTGCTGATGGAGGCACAAGTTCATCATGGAGGCTGTTTCTGGAGCTCTGCAGAGACAATGCTTTTTCCTTTGTGTCCTGAAGGCCTTTCAGGGCCTGGCATCCTAGAGCGGGGACATATACGGGGAGCTGGAGACCATCGTGGAGTCCCCGGGTTCCACTGCGAGGATGCTGCCTGGCCTGGGAGACAGGATAGAGGAATGCAGCAGTGGGGGTGAGAGCACGGGTTCAAATCCCAGCCCTGCCACTTACCTGCTGTGTGACCTCAGGCCCATCCCCTCACCTCGCTTACTTGCAGGTGTTCCATGTGTTCAGTGGGGATGACAAGAACGGTCGCCCTGCAGGGTGTTAACAAAGAAGAAATGAATGAATGTACCTAGGCCTGTTCTGCCTACCAGGGCAACCACTTGGCACGTGTGGCTCTCGAGCACTTGACTGTGTCTGGTCCAATTCAAGTTGGGCTGCAAGACTGAAATACCCTCCGGATTTTGAAGGCTCAGTATGAAAAAAATAATACGGTGTCTCTCTAATCGTCTTTACATGACTGACATTGAAATGAAAATATTCTAGATGCATTGAGTTAAATGGAATATATTATTAAAATTAATTTTACTTGTTTCTTTTTACTTTCTTTAATGTGGCAACGAGAAAATTTAAGATTATAGCACATAGGTGGCTTGCATTCTATTTCTATTGCCCAACACGGATCTAGAACAGTGCCAGGCATTTAATAGGCGCGGTGTGAATGTTTGCTATTACAATTATTAGTTGTTGGGTTCGAATACTGGATTTACAACTTCCTATATGATCTTGTGCGAGTAATGAAACCTCAGTTTTCCTCTCTGTAAAATGGGACCAATGAAGTTAAATGAAATTGTGCCTGTAGAGTTCTGGCACACAGGAAGCTCTCAGGCGATGTGAGCTGTTATATTGCTGGCCTCTGGGATTGAAGGTGAGGGTTGCTGTCCCTCCAAGATGAGAAAGAGGATCATCTGCTATTCCTGGGTGCTGCGGGTGGGGTCACGCCAACGGAGCTTGCTCTCCCCACAAATGTTACCTGAGCTTGGAGTGAACTGCCTCTAGCTCGAGGTTGAGCTGTTTGGCCGGTTGTATAGGGAAAGGGTCAATACCACAGTAATTGGATCAGTGGCCCCATTCATCTTCCTCTAATGAACAGGCGTTCGAGCCAACCTGTCTTCCCCAGATCCTGGAAGACATTTCGTATTGGCGGGAAACTTGCTGGGGAGAAAGAACCTCGAATCCTGTAAAAGTGATTTAGTGGCTTTGCTTGGGGAGGGCGTGTTGCAGACTCAGGGAAGGGGAGAACTGAAACAGCAGAGTCACTGCCGACCTCTCCCTGCGGGGCTCCAGATCAAAGCCCCAGGGAGTGCTGGGGGAGGTCGGGGACTTCGGTGAAGGTCGGAGGGAGGGAGGGTTGACCTCACCCTTGTCTGGCTCGGACACCCTTACCTCCAAATCAATAGGTGGCTGGCGATGCCAGAGTTGGGCTGGCCTGGAGGGCCTGGAGGTGTGAGGAAGGCAGTGGAGAGAGCCCCAGGAGGGCGCAGAGGTCCCGGGCTGTGTGACTGTGGACGGGTCACTCAGCTTCCCCGTTTGCGGGGGTCTGTAAATGGTGTGAGAGCAGAGGGGCCTTGCTGGGGGGAGAAGTGGCCGCGGAGCTGAGAGGGTGCTGGGGGGGGTGCTGGGAGGGGACGAGCCGGGGAGCGTGTCCCCAGAGCCCCTAGGAAACGGGCAGAAGCTGAGGAGGACCCTGTGCAGACAGTGTGACTTTGGAACTTCTCCTTCTTCTCTGCCCCCACCCTCTGCCCAAGGATGCAGTAGTTCAGCCGCCAGTACCCCATTCCCTGGGAGTGAAAGCGTCTTCTCCTGGACTCCAGGGCTCTGTTTTAAGACACAGATGCCTCCGGGGGGGCTGTTCATTTCAGCCCATCTACCTGCTCATCCGCCACCCACCAAAGGGAAACAAAAATGCATCCAAGAGGGAACCCACTCGCCTTTAAGAAATTTAGTGTCTAGAAGCGGAGATCAGATGTGAACCCACATGGCTGCAAGTCAGGGTAATAAGTGGTAGTCAGTGATCCGTGTCACAGGAGGTCACACGGAGCACTGAGGGGCTTTGGGAGGCAAGATGACTGGTTTTATCTGGGGGGTGAGCATAGGCTTCCTGGGGGAGGCGGCATTTAAATTAGGCCTTCGGGCCAGGCATGGTGACTCATGCCTCTAATCCCAGCAGTTTGGGAGGCCAAGGCAGGAGGATCACTTGAGGCTAGGAGCTCAAGACCAGGCAGGGCAAAAGAGTGAGACTCTGTCTCTACAACAAAAATTTTTAAAAATCAGCTGATCATGGTGGTGTATACCTGTAGTCCTAAGTCCCAGCTACTCAGGAGGCTGAGGTAGGAGGATCCCTTGAGCCCAGGAGTTCAAGGTTCAGTGAGCGATGATGCAGCCACTGCAATCCAGCCTGGAAGACAGAGTGAGACTATGTCTCACAAATAAATGAATAAATAAATAAATACATAAGGCCTTGGAAGGGAGCTTGGAGATCAGTAAGTCCAACTGTCCCATGTTACAGATGAGGAGCTGGAGGATCAGAGAGGTTAAGTGCCCTGCCCGAGGTCACACAGCTCAGTATGGCTGGGCTAGTCTGGATGTGGTGGATCTGGCATTCCAGGTGAAGGGAGGAGCTTCAGCCAAGCCCTGGAAGAAGGAAACTGTGGCACATGTAGAAAGGGCACCAGGCGGTTCTGTTTGGCCAGAGGCTGGGGTCAACAGAAGCTAGTTGGGGGGATACTGAGGCAGATGCCGTCCCCAAGGCCTTGGTCTTGCCGAAGTCAGCAGCAGGACCTCCAGGTGGGGCGGGGGTCCCAGAGGCCTGTGAGAGCCCCGTGCTCACACTTCCTGCCCCCATAGTGCTCAAGCTATTCCTCCTCTCTGTACTCCACAGTCCCTGCAGACTCCCCAGAGGTGGCCCATCCTCCTGGGATGCCCAGTCAGGATGGAAGGAATCCAGTTTGCTTCAGGTCCCCGGGGGCTGTCTGCAGTGGCGTGTGGCCCTGGGAAAGGCGGGATCTTCTCCAGCTGAGTCACTCCATAGTCCTGAGCCTCGGTTCCTCCTTGGTGAGACAGGACCTCAGCCTGGTGCCAGGGTTCTCCTGGGCATGCAGGGAACAGCCGGGGAGGAGTCAGACCCACCACGGGTGCAGGTCGGACACTGCTTTGATTATAGTCATAGCTCACATTGACTGAGCATCTCCTGGGTGCCCCCTCAGCACTTCCCACGCACCCCTCCTTTAGCCTCAGACACCTGTATGGGGTAGGTGTTATCGGAACCTCTGTTTTGCAGTGGTGAAAAGTGAGGCACAGAGAGATTAAGTGACCTGTCCCGAGTCACACAGCTGGGCCACGCTCGGGCAGTCTGAGTTTGTGGTTTTATCCGCCTTCCCTCCCGGTGCACCTGTACATGCAGACAGGCGCCCACACATGCACACATGAACCCATGCACACACACCTGCAAGCACACGTACATGCACCCACATACCTATGTATGTCACACACACGCATGCGCAGACCCTGGCAAATCCTCCAGGGAGAGCCTGGGGCAGACTCTGGGCCAGGACGTCCCACAGTCTCAGAGGTGTAAGTGACTCGTCATCGTGCTGCTTGGGGAACGGGACCGGATGGACAAGGCGACTTGCCCAAGGTCCCACTGTGAGCTCACGGCTTAATGACCCTGTTGGAAGAGAGACAAAGTCAAGTCCAGCACCCCTCGCCCCACTGTGGCTCCACCAAATACCATCCACTGTGCCTGCCCATTGAATGCTTCCCTGGACAGGGCATTTCCTAGGTAGCCCCTTCTTGGACTAGCTCGGAGTCTTGCAAAACTGTTCCTTCTGTTGGTGCACGAGCGTCCTCTTGTCTCTGCCTCCAAGGAGTCTGGCCGAGTCCACACAACCAGATGCTCCTCACAGACCTGCAGCTGCCTGCAGACGCCTGTTGCATCCCTGCCTCCCTCCTGGCCTGCGGTCTCTGGGCAGAGCGGCCTCAGGCCTTCGTTCTCTGTTTGACAGGGTGACGTCCCTTGCCCACTGGGCAATCTTATGTGAAGAGCTCCAAGCTGGAGTGGATTGGGTCTTGTTCCTGATCTCTCTCCCCTTCCTGGGGGCTGGGACATCCTGAAGCCAGAACAGAAGTGGACTCAAGGCAGAAAACGAGGCCAATACTCCCCAGCAAGATGATAGCAGGAAGGCTAGTAGGAGGCTGACTTTGGCACTGAGATCTCTGACTTTACACAGGTGAGAAGGATGACGCCCCCGAGGCCAGGCCACATGGAGGACCGTTCCACCCCTACCTTCCCCACCCCTCCCAGAACTTGGAGCTTCTCCTCTCTACCTTCCCCTCCCTGTTTGGAACCCCATACCTTTGTTAATGTGACCTAAGGTCTTGTAGGCTTTTTAGTAGCTGCACAGTCCTGGTGACTCAATTTACACTAGGATGTTTTCTGTTCCTTGTGACTGAGCCACATTTTCTGCCCACGCCAGCCCCCCTTCCCTTGAGTCTACTGTGCTACCTGAATCTGCTAGCCCAGACAGGGTGGACAGCACAGCCCTGCGGCCACCACGTGGGACCTCGCTTGAGTCGAGACTGACAACATCTTGCCCTCACATCACTGTCCCTCCTCCTCAGCCCAGCCCCACCCACGCTTCCTTGCTGCGCCACCCTGAAAGGACCCAACTCCCTCGAGGACCCAACCTCCTCCTCTCCCTGCCGTCGCCCCCTTGGGTGTGAGCACAGGCTCCACGGAGCGGAGGCAGGAGGTGAGACTGGCGACGCTGCTATTTTCACTCTGACATTTTCAGTTTCTGAAAAATCCCACTTGAAGCTCATTCCGATGTTTGCCATTCTTTGAAGGGGAAGGGCTGAGGTCCCTCCCACCCTGGGCTGGATTCCTCATGAAGTTCTCCACTGTACCCCGCACCAGCCCTTCCTGTCTAAACTCTAGGACAGGAGCAGTTGTGAAAAAACCGAACCGAACCAAATAAGCCTTAGGCCCACCTGGAGGTGGGGTGGGAGATGGAAGGCCTAAGGGGCCCCCGGAGAGTTCTTGCAGGCTCCACGTGGAGATCAAATTTGACCCAGCATGGGGGAGTCCTCTCTCAGTCTTCCCCTCTCTGGGGTCCTCAGGAACAGTGGCTTACTGGTGCCGTCTCCCGGCTCCCACCAAGGAAAGAGGCTGCTCTGGGTGGGGAGACCTCAGCCTCAGAGACTTTAATTAGGGCGTTGGCGTTTTATTGCAAGGTTAGAGTGATTTCTACTCCTGGAGACATTAGGGGGCCCAACAAATTCTATCCCTGCTTTATAGTTTGGAAATACAGTATGGATTTTACTTCAGGCTGTGATGTCTTCCTTTAAACAACTGCACGACCTGATAAAGCGGAGAAGCCAGTAAACCGCACCGCGGAGCAGCTGCCGGGTCTTTATATATCAACACAGCTGCCTGGAAGGTGTGGCCTCCCTGTCTGGGGGGAAGCCCGGTGCCTGGGTAACCTGTCTGGGGCCACACAGGTAACTGGGAGTGGGTTTCTGAGAAATTCTCCAAGATTTGGGATCCCAGAGTGGCTTGGGAGGGTCCCCTCCCTTTTGAGGGTTTATTTCAATTTAGTTCAGCAGCTATTTACTGAGCACCTACTAGGTGCCAGGCCTGCAGAGGGGATTGAGATGAATAAGCCACCATCCTTGTCCCTGGCCCGGGAGACAAGCTACAGAACGAAGGGTGACGATGTCGGATACAAGCAGAGTGCAGGGAAGTCCGTGAGGGCAGCTGTGTGGAGGAAGGGACCGTCAGTTCTGCCGGGGAGGATCCGGGAGGGCGTCCCGGAGGACACGACGTATCAGCAAGGCCTTGAAGGAGGAAGCGTTTCTGCTGATCTCCTTGTGAGGCTGCAAACTTGCTCCGCCCTCCATCTTCTTCGTCTTAACCAGGCGGCTCTGCGCCGTCCCAGGTGTTTAAGCCAGAAAGCCGAGAGAATCATCAATATTACCCACATCTGCCCGGCACCAGGTCTTGCTGATCCCACCACCAAAATGTATGTCAAGTCCGAACCCTTCTTTCTGCATCCACCACCGCTGCCCGGGCCCGGGCCACCATCTCCTCTTGCTGAGACACTGCCACAATCTCTGGAAATCGCTTTCGAGGAAGAGAGTGACATATTGTCACTGTGTTTTGGGGTGGCCACTCCTGCAGCAGTGTGGATGGATTTGGGGGTGCCGAGCAAGCCGGGGTTGGAAGCCTGAGATCCAGAGCTCCTTCCCCAGGAAGGGTCGGTGGAGGCAGGCGCTGACTTTGGTGCCCGTGCGCAGGAGAATTTAACTAGGATGTCGGGGTACTGTTGAAAGACAGATCAGTTTTTCTCCCTTGGAGGCCTCCTGTCTTCTAATGTAAAAAGACAATCTAGAACTGCGGCCCCCAACCCCCCAGGGCCGTAGACCCGTATGGTGGAGGCCCATTAGGAACTGAGCCACAGAGCTCCGCCTGCCCCCCAGTCTCTGCCTCCCCCCACATAGAAAAATTGTCTTCCATGAAACTTAGGAATAAGGGGCACAGCAGGTGAGTGGCGGGTGATCCAGAAGCTTCATCTGTATTTACAGCCACTCCGCTTAAATCACCACCTGAGCTCCGTGCCCCACCCCCACACCGCCCCCACGCCTGCCCGGCCCTGCACTGTCTGGCCTTGTCCCCCGTGACCCACCTCTCAGCTACACAACCGACCGTGAGTCCAGGCGCTTGGGGCGGGGTGGATTTGGCTGAGGCAGTTAAGGTCCCAAATCGTTAGTCGACTTTATAAAAGGGAGACTGTCCGGCAGGAGCCTAACCTGGTCAGACAAGCCCTCAAGAGGGATGGGACTTCTACCGGGAGGGATCAAAGCTCCACGTGGGAGAGTCCTTCGATGCTAGCTTTGAAGCTGGAGGGGTCCCATGGCAAGGGCCCGGGAGTGGCCTCTCACAGTGAAGGGCAGCCCTCTCTGACAGCCAGCCAGGAGCTCAAATCTGCCAAGCCACTTACACTTGGAAGAGGATCCTGAACTCCAGAAGCGAATACGGCTGGGCCGATACCTTCACTTCAGCCGTGGAGACCCCTAGCTGAGCACCCGGCCGAGCTGCGCCCAGACTCCAACCCACAGAAATGGCGAGATGATTAGTGGGTGTTGTTCAAAGCCACGAAGTTTGTGGGCATTTGTTAATGCAGCAAGAAAAAACTAACGCAACGAGCACGCTATTCCTTCTGCATACTGGCTCTCTCCCTGCCGGAACGCGAGCCCCAGAGGGCAGGATTTTTGTCTGTGCTGTTTGCTGCTCCATCCTCAGAGCCTGGAACAGTGCCTGGAACAGTGCCTGCCCTGCGGTGGCTGCTCCATACACGGGTGAATGAGTGAGTGGGCGGGGCTCCAGGCATCAGCACAGCCTTGACCCTCAGGAGCTCCCTATCAATCAGAGGGGACAGCCCCACCCCTGAAGAACCAGGTGGGTGGAGATGCCAAGGGTGGCAGGAGGAGCAGAGTCTGCTTGTCTGCTATAGATCCCATCTGGCCGCCTCTTGAAGATCTGTATTTTCACAGCTCCAACAAAGCACTGTGCTTCAAGAGGAACATCAATATTAGCGATATTAGCACATCCCGCTCAGTGGCCCCCCACAGTAATTAAGGCCAGCCTGGCTCCCCTCCCCCCACCACACTCACCAAGAGGTTGCCGGGGAAGCCTGGTGGCCCAGTGATTGCCCTGCGCGGAGAAGGAAGCCTCTAGAACACCTGCCTGTCAAAGTAATTAACCTATTAAAATGAAAGCAATAAATCCTGGTGCCAAGGTGAGCCATAGGGGAGGGGGGGGTCTCTGTTGTGTGTCTTTCATTTGCGTTTCAAAGCCATGTCACTATTGCTTCGTAGCCACAAAGATAATGAGTCTGTGCACTCTCGGGCTCCGGGGGACCAGCCGCTACGCTGAGGTCTGTGACAAGTGAGCTCCCCAAACCCAGTAGCCCTGGTTTGGGACTAGCCAATGTTGCCTTTTGGATGTGATGGGTCAGGGTCTGGAGGAGATATGGGCAGGGGACTCCCCCTGAGGTTGTCATACCTCCCCCAGCCTCCCATTTCCCCACCCCAGGTAGACAGGGGTGGGAGCCAGGAGCCCAGAATCTTAGAATTTTAGAGCAGGAAGGGACCATAGAGATCCTTCATGTTATAGCTGGAACACTGAGACCCAGAGAGGGTGAGAGATTTGCCTGAGGTCACACAGCAAGCTAAAGGCAGAGCCAAGACTGGAATCTAGGCTCTTCCCACCATGACCCCTTGTCTGCCTGTTTCCTTGAGGGTCTTGGGGTCAACCTCACTCCACAGAGGAGAACAAGATCTTCATTTCCAGCCCTCTAAGAATCTGTTTAGAATCTCTGAGACCAGGCCTAGGGAGTGAGGTTGCAGTGAGAAATCAAATCTGGCGAGAGCGCTTAGAGATCATCAGCTCCATGGGCTCCAATTTACAGATGAGAAAACTGAGGCCTAGTGAGGAACAGTGCTGGCCCCGGGCCCTCTGGAAAGCCCGTGGTGGGCAGCCAGGATTTCCAGGTCCTGGTCAGTGCTTCCTCCCTCACTCTCTTTAAGTCATCACTTCTTAGGATAGAGGAAGTGGCATTTGAATCAGGATCTTGGAAGAATAAGCAGTTGGACCTGAGGGGTGGGAATACCAGGTGGAGGGGACAGCTTGAATTTGCACCTGGTGGCATTGACGGCAGGTGAGTGCAGGACGCAGGGAGAGGCTCATTTGGTGGCAGTCAGGGTGCAGGAAGCAGGGGTGAGAGCGACCACAGGGCAGGGGCCCCGGGGGGTGCACAGGTGCGTATGCGCCGGAGGGAGCTGAGGAAGAAGAAATGTCGCTAAATGCAGATCGGCTCCTGCGCTGACAGAAAAAGTCCCCGTGGGATGGGGGTCTGGTGACACCGGGGCCTCAGCCCCGCCCCAGCACCTCCCTGTGTTTCCTGCCCGTGGGTGCGGAGCTCGAGCAGGGTGTGCGCCTCGAGTCTGTGGGAGGAGGAGACACAGGAGTCCCCTCTGGCCTCCTCCTTCTGCTCCCAGGTTGTGCTTTTCTCTCCTTTCCTGCCGACCGCGGCCACGTGCCTGACATCAAGTTCACGTCTGCGTGCGATTATTTGTGGCAAATGGTGCCCTGCACTCGCCTCCTCCCCAAAGGCTTGGGGCCGCCGATGCAGGGGAAGCCCTGTGGCCAGACGGGTCAGAGGGCCAGGGGTGGCTGGGGTCCTGGGCTGGGTGTTCCGGGAGCCCGGACCTCAACCCCCCCCTTCCAAGTCCCCTCATAAAAGGCCAGGCCACCCTGTCATCGTACTGGCTGCGGGGGTGCGGAGGAGTTTGGAACAGGTGGCCTGGGGTCTGGTCCTGGCACTGCCAGATCCAAGCTGTGCGACCTTGGGAAGAGCAAAGCCTCAGTTTCCTCGTCAAGGGAGCCCTCATGAGTGGGGTCGGTGCCTTTATAGAGGAGACCCCGGAGAGAGCCCTCCCTGCTCCTTGCATGCGAGGACACAAGGCAGAGGTGGCCTGTGAGCCAGGAAGCGGGTCCTCCCCAGACACTGAATCTGCCGGTGCCTTGACCTTGGGCTTCCGGCCTCCAGAGCAGGGAGAAATACGTTCGTGTTGTTTATAAACCATCCAGTCTACGGCATTTTGTTATAGCAGCCCAGATGGACTAAGGCAGGCGTCTGGTCCAAATTGGGAATGCGAGAAGCCATGTTAAAGAAGGGATTAAGAATTTCAAGACAGCGACAGCAGAGCACCGAACCCAGAACAAGCCCCTCCTGAGCACGGGTCCCTCTGCGGCCTCACAGGCCGCGCCCAGGAACCGCCCTGTGCTCAGAGCTCGTGCTGCAAACCCTTCACTCGGAGCCTTGCAGGACGCTGCAAACTGACACTGTCCCCACTGGTGCTCTGGGCCGATGCCACCCCGACTCTCCTCCACTGGGAATGCCCACGGCACTGTCCACGCGGCTGCCCAAGCCCCAGACTGGCCGTCACTCAGGACCCTGTTCCCCCCTCACCCTCCGTGTGTAGTTCATCACCAAGTCCAGGTAATTCTGTCTCCTGAGTTTGTCTTAAGTCTGTCCTGTTCTCTCAGTTTCCGTGACCGTAGCAGCCTCCTCCGTGGTCCCCTCACTGCCGCTATCTTACGTCCCTGATGTAATTCCCACTCTGCAGCCAGACTTACCTTTTACAAGACGAGCCGGGCCATGCTACTTCTGTGCTTACCACTCTGTGATGACCTCTTTCGGCACTTACAATAAAATCTGCCCTCCTAACCAGGACCTCCAAGGCTTGCCCGAGCTGTGCTGCCTCCTCCCAGTTCTTCAAACCCTCTGAGCTCTTCGCTGCCTCAGGGCCTTTGCATGTGTTGTTCCCGCTGCTCAGAGCACTCTTAATATTTCCCTCCTATTCTCTTCCCAGCCAACATTTATTGAGTTCTATGTGCTAGGCGCTGCTGTAAGCACTTAGTACATTTGAACACAACCATCCTGCCCTCTTCGTACAGCTGAGGAAACTGAGGCACGGGGAGCTGAGGCTAACCTGCCTCAGTAGCACGGCCAGCAACATCAGGCAAGGGTGTGACTGGGACCGTGGAGGAGGAACATCCCTGGGGGAACACAGAGGAGGGACCAGGGTCTGGTCTTTCCGGAGAACGTACTGACCTCCTGGCGGGAACCCGGACAGTGTCGAGTGACAGACAAGGAGTCCCACAGCCCTCGGTGTCCAGCCCGGCTTCCCCGCTCAGCGTTCCGTGACCCTCAGAGCGTCACTGACCTCTCTGGGCCTCAGTTTCCCTTCTGTAGAAAGGGGATGCTAATATATTTACTCGTAGGTTTGTGCGAGGAGCCAACGAGCTGATGTACGTCAACGCTGAGCCGCATAGCGATTGTCATCATCGCCACCCTGGTGACCACGACCGAAGGTGATCCCCGCGCCTCCCAGCGTCCCTGGGCCCAGTTGAATCCGAAAACAATGAACCTGCCGGAGTAAGTGTTTTCAGTCCTGACAATCAGGGGAGGCTTTAAAAAAATAAAGGAAGAAAGAGAGTGAGACCAAATTGTTTTCTTCGGGGAGAAAGAAATCTCATTTGGAGCTCCGTGGCGGAGAGACGGCGGCGCGGGTGCAAGGCGGAATCTGTCGATCTCCCTGCGGCTCAGGAATTGCGGCTGGCACTTCTAGCAGGAAGCTGCCGCCGGCCCCACTTCCTATAATATCCTAATTAAAGGGCCGTTATTCATACGGGAGGCACTGTGGCCAGGTGATGGGCTGGGGCTGACAGCGGCCCGGGGCCTGGGGAGCGAAGACGGGAGGCCGGGGAGGGGCTCCCCCTCGGGGGCTTCCCGGCCCACTGCCCACCCCAGGCCCGAGCCGTGGAGCTGGGCAATGCCAGGTTCCAAGGGCTGTCCCCGTGTGCCCAGGCAGGTCAGGGGCAGGGCCCTGGGAGGGGCAGCTTCAGGGCAGGATGGGATCAGGGAGGCAGGGATGGGCAGACGGGAACAGAGAAGGAAGAAAGAGTTGCAGGGAGGAGGAGGCATCTGCTGCTCACCTGGCAGTGCCAGGCAGGGCTCCCTGGACCGCGGTCTCATCTGCCCTGCACGCCGATCTCTGGAGGCAGCTGCCATGACCAGCTCTTTCCCTGAACCTCAGTTTCCCCACAGGTAGAGGGGAGGCAGACCGGAGTGGATTCTGAGGGGCCAAATGAGGTGACAGAGTAAAGGCAGAGAGAGGGACAGGGATGGGGACGAGGGTGGACAGAGGGGAAGCTGGAGGTGGGCAGAAGCAGCCCAAGAGAGCAAGGCTGGCATTGCTAATGAGCGGCTGTCCTGCAGGGAGAGTGGCTTCTCTTGGGCAAGAGAGACTTCCAGGGAGGCCAGGGAATTCTGCACATGTTCCCCCAGTCAGGAAGTGGGGGAGGGAGGCTGCTGAGCTCCCAGCGGCAATTTTGGCAGAATGTTCCAGATGTTCTGTGGGGAGAGTAGAGTCCTTGGATGTGGGAACAGCTGTGGATGAGAGTGGGCTTTGGGCTGGGGAGGGGTGGGATGCGCAGAGGAAGGCCTTGTATGTGCAGAAGAAGGCCCTGACCAGGGTCTGACCCAGCCCCATTCCTGACCAGGGTACCCACATGGACCCTGGCCAGTGAGAGGAGGTCAGTGAGTCAGGGTGCTTTAGGCAGCAGGTAACAGAAGAATCAACTATTACAGGCATAAATGATAAAGAAAATTCATTATCTTGTGGGATAAGATGCTCCAGAGGCCGCGTTGCTTAATTCTGTGTCTCCACAACATCCCCCAAGGCCAAGGTTCTTTCCCTTTTCTCTCTCTCTGCCATCCTCAGAGTGGGCCATTCCCTCATGGTTGCAAGGTGGCTGCCACTGCTCCAAGTGTCACAGCCTCATACAGCTGCAACCTGAGGCAGAAAACAACCTGCTTCTTGTTGTTCATTTCTTTTTAAGAGCAAGAAAACCTTTCCCAAAAGTTTCCCCAGCAGAACTCTTCTTTTGTTTTACTGGCCAGAATCGCGCCGCACCGCTTGCCCTCTGTCCCAACAAAGTACAGTCGTTGGGGTTACTGGGATTGGCTTAGACCAATTGTGATTCACTCTCTGGAGCTGAGAAGGGCTCAGCCTTTCCTGACTTCTGAACAACACTGGGCTTCTGTTAGCGAGGACGCCACGCTGCCCGCTCTGCTTTCCCTGTCCCGCCCCTTCCCACACTGGACCTCAGCCTTCTGGAACGTTCTCCCAACCCCACACCCAGGCGCCCCCGCTCTGGTCAGCCAAAGCCAGGCAAGGATCAGAGCTCTCCTGAGACAGAGGGCCCAGTGTGGGAGAGCAGGGGGAAGCCAGGGCCCTGGGCTGACGCAGGACCTCGTCATTGTCCGGCCCCCAAATCCCTGGGCGTCTGATCTCAGGGCTCCCCAGGCCCCCACAGAACTTGCCCCTGAGAGCACTTACACCCCATCTACAGGCTCTGTCCTAAAAACCTTTATGTAAGTTATTCCTTACAACTCTAGATGTAGGGCCATGATATCTTCATTTATCAGAGGAGGAAAGGGAGACACAGGGAGCTGGACCACACAGCCAGAGCCTAGCGGAGCTGGGTGTGAACCTAGGAAGTCTGGCTCTAGAACCTTCCCCTGAACAGTGGCTCTACTGCATCCTGGTCCTGGCTCCACCCCCTCGGCGTAGGTCCCCGACTCACAGACTTTCTGGGATGGACGGAGCCTTACAGGACAGAGAAGGGAAGGGGGAGCCCTGGGTGGCCGGGGGCCTGGGCTGCCAATCTTCCCGTGGCCTTGGGAGGGTCTCATGGCCTCTCTGAGCCTCTGTTTCTCACGTCTGAAAGGGGGATCATAACGATACCTGTATCGAAGGGACGTTGTGAGAATTCGAGACCGTCGTCTCCAACAATGATTAGAGAATGGGAGGGTAGATGGCGGGACGGAGGATACCGCTCCCTCGGCCTGGAGTCCCCTCCCGTCGTGCACTGACTTGTTCCTCTCCTTCCTTGGCACTCCCTGCCCCTTACCTGCTCCTTAAATAAAGACATCTCATCACCCTCTGACCACATACTGCCCTGTTTGTGGGGTTATTGCCTGTCTCTCCCATTAGCATGTAAACCCCGCTCTTTTGTTCATTGCTGTATCTCTAGTGCCTAGAATGTTATCCAGCACATAGTAGGTGCTCAGTAAATAACTGTTGGCTAATGAGTGAATGGGTGAATGGGTGAGCAGAGGGAAGCATGGAATGCCCCATGCTGGGGTTCGAAGGGAGGTCTTGCTGAGGAAAGAAGGGAGGTCAAGCCCAAGGAACCTGCCCAGCCCCATAGCTGCTGTGACCCCTCTGTACTCAGTGTCCACTGATCAGTGTAGGGGAGGAGCTCCAGGAGTGACCTCTCTTGCCCGTCTCCTCTCCTGGCCCCCACCCTTCCTGGCACTGAGCCTTGTCCTGTAGTTTGAACAGGCCCCAACCTGGCCTCTGCTCATAGATGGAATTTTGAACTTCAGGAGCACTAGGTTAGGAGTCAGACTGATTCAGGTTTAAATCCCACCTCTGTAGCCCCTTTGCTGTATGACTTCAGGTAAAGTGACTTGGCTGTTTGAGCCTCTGTTTCCTCATCTGCAAAATGGGTCCAATCGCGAATCTGACGCGTTAGCATCATTGCGGGGACTCAGTATGATACACGCAGAGCACGTGGCCTGGCTTGTGAGAAGGGCTTAACAGAAAAATCAAAACGCACCAAGCAACCCACGTCCTGAGCGCTCACCATCAGCTCGCTCAGTGCCGAATGCTTTATGTGCACTTAATTCTGACGCCTACCTTGTGGGGTAGGTATTAGCAGTGCTCCCATTTTGAAGGTGAGAAAACTGAGGCACTAAGATGTTGAGTTATTCACCCAAGAGCACGGAGCTAGTGAATGGCAGAGCTGGAACTTCAACATTTAAAACAAAACAAAAAGGAGGCTGCTGAGAATGGGTGTGAGATTAAAGGGCCGGGGGCGGGGGGGGCACTCCGACTGGGGTCGGGAGCTCAGCGCCAGGTCCCTAACTTGCCTGGTGACCTGGCTACTCCCACAGCCAGTGCCTAGAAAGCCCAGAGGACAGATGGGCTGTCACCGAGGGTGTCTGGGGAGCAGGGTCTTGAGGCAAGAGAAGAAGTTCTGCTTTGTTCTGTTTTTAGAAGCTTTTTTTGGGGCGGGGGAGAGTGTCTGGTTATGAAATCAACACATGCTCATTTTAGAAAACATGGAAATGACTTAGAAGGATGAGGAAATAAATAAAAGTGATCTGAAATGTCCCTGCCCTGAACATTCGCTGTCAGTATGTTGGTGCATTTAATTTATTTGCTCAACAAGTGTTTATTGAGAGCAGCCTCCCGGCAGCCGGAGCCTTGTGCCTGACACTGGGGACAGTGTGAGAACGAGGTGGACACAGTCCCTGCCCTCTTGGATCTGTCACTTGGGGCAGCTGCGGGCGTGGTGCTGGGATGGGAGGAGCAGCGCGGGGTGCGGGGTGCGGGGTGCGGGGTGCTGGCGCACAGAGCCGGGGCTGGCCCGATTAGAAGATTTTGTGCTCTGTGTCCGCCAGTCACTAGCGCGTGTGAGTGTCTCAGTCGGCAGATCTCCGCAGCGCAGCCGTGGGTGGGAGGACACACCAGGGGGACGGACCAGCCAGGGCAGAGGCCCGGCGGCCGTGGCACCTTGGGCCAGGCCTGGGACTCAAGGCTGATTCCCCACAGGAAGCCTCTGACCTAGTTTCTGGCTCCTCCTGGGTGTTCATGGCCATCGGGGCCTGGACTCGGCTCTCCCTCCACCGTCCGTAGCCCAAATCCTGGGGTGGATGAGTCACCAAGGGGGAAGGCCGAAGGGCAGCCTTGGACGTCACTCGGACCCCCTGCCTCACTTAGCTCCCAGGGGCAGGGCCTCCACCAAGGCTGCGCAGCAAGGCAGGGCTGCGGTCGCAGCCAAGGTCAGGGGCCTGGCCTTTGGTGGCCCGTGTTTTCTTTCTGCGGCTACTCAGGCCCATCTGAGCCAGGAGACAGGCTCGGTCACGCTGGCTGAGGGGGACACTGGCCTTTCCCCTGGCCCCTCCCGCCCCTTCCCTGCTTGGTCAGGTTTGCTGCAGGAGTGGTGTCTTTGCCAATGGCCCCGCCTGATGCCACTTGGGTGCCAGTGATCTTGGAGGACACATGAGAGGACGATGTCTCTGCCTTTGCTCTCACTTTCTTCTCGAGCCTGGGAGGGCACTGCAAGGCCTGCTGGTCTCACAGGCCTGCCCCTCAGCCTGGCTTAAAAGTCTTCCATGTCCCTTAGTGCAGAGGAGCCACCGTGGCTGACACATAGGTCAGGGGCTCACAGATGGGACAAGGCTCACGGTCCCGGCCAGGGTGGGTGATCCCTGGTACCCGGCGCCCTCTCCCCACACAGGTGAGCTGGTCCGGGCACGGGGGGGAGGAGTCAGAGCTCTCTTTCTTCCTCACCAGGTCGGGAGAGGGTGCCGGCTCCTCTCTGGGTGGTGCATACACACATGCTGGGCCGCCTGTGCACAGCCACCCTTGTGTACAGGCCCCCACCAGAACGTACGCCGCGTGGAGGCGGGGACTTTGTTTCATTCACCCAGCGCTAGTGCAGCAGTGGACGCGCAGAAGGTGTTGACATCTGTCAAGTGGAAACTGAGTGATTAAGTGAATGAATGGACTTGTGCACGCCGGTGGATACGCAGGGGACACCCCGGTGTCCATTCCCAAATATACACGAGGCTCACACACGTACGCGGGAATACCAGCACACTATCATGCGCCCAGAGACATGCGCACACAGCCGTGTGCCAGCACATGAGTTGACGGGCACGCTGTGCACGCGTGTGCATCTGAACCTGTGAGCGTGTGGGCGCACATCATGCACGCAGGAGACCCACGTGTGCGTAGCCGCACCCCTGGTGCAGATGTGCACACACAAACCTGTCTCTATGAAATTAAAGAACATTTAACGGAACCGAGCAAGTCCCTTGCTCAGATTCCTGTGCTAAGGGCTGGGTGGGAGTCAGGGGTGGAGAGTTTGAAGATGGGCTGAGTCGGGCTCTGTCCTCGAGATGCTTGTAATCCATGGAGGATGACAGAGGCTTATTTAAACAAACAGTACAAGGGGGTGAAGGAAACCGTGTGTGGATGTGTCTGCGTGTGTGTGCACAAGTACGAGAAATCCTAGAGCCCTCAGAATGGGGCGTTGGGTCCCCAGGGGTGTCTCCAGGAGGTTCTTTCAAACCCTGCGTCCAGGGCAGTCGGGGACACTGATTGGCTCGAGTGGACACCAGGAGCAGAGAGGGAAGGGATGGGCTATTTTAAAGTACACCTCTGCCCGGGCACACACACAGCCCACGGCACACGGATGCACGTGACCACGGCACACCTCCCAACAGGTATGCTTGCATGCGTACCCCACAGGTTCTGCCAAGGCCTGCAGGTGTCTCTGACTCCTGCGAGTCAGGGGAGTGTGCTTTAGAGAACCTGTGAGAGATCAGAGCCTGGGGACTCCTCTGGGGAGTCTGCTACGCGGTCCAGCTGATCAACGGCGGGTGCAGTAATTGGATGCGGCTGCATCTTGCCGATAGGGATAGGTTTGAAATGGGGCTGAGTCTTAGAAATGGCCTAAGCCTGGCAACCCCAAAGGAGTGTGTCTGCTTCAGGTGGCCCTGGGTCTCCTTCCTGTGCCTCTAGGCTCCCCATCCGGACTGGAGAAGCCTGGGCTGGGGGAGGGCCTGAGCCGAGGGGACACTGACTACAGTCACGGAGGGGCCACCCATGAATGCCAGGACTGGCTGAGCATGTCGAAGACCTGTTATACAGGGGAAACTGAGGCTCAGAGAAGGGGAACGACTTTCCCAGGGTTACTGAGAGAGGCATCAGTGAATCTGAGACGAAACCCAGGTCTCCGGGGCACTCGCTATAGATGGCCCTGGGATGCCTCAGCTGCAGTAGGGCCACCCACTTGGGGTCCACAGTCCTCTGCCGACACTGCTTCCCTCCCAGCGCAGAAGTCAAGTCCCTTCCCCAGACCTTCTCATGAGTGATGGCTCCCAACTTCACTCCGCTGGCCCCTCGCCCGTCCAGCTGTAGCATTTCATGCAGAGGCAGAGAAATTCTAGAGCCATCAGAATGTCCCATCAGCCCATTGGGATCACCCCGGGGATATCTCAGACCAAGATGTTTCGCAGTATGGGCCAAGGAGGGAGGGAAAGATACCCGACCTGGAGTTAGGAGCCTGGGTTTCAATCCCTGGACAGCAACTTCTTAGCTGTGTCACCTTTAGTATGTCCTTTAACCTTTCTATGCCTCAGTTTTCTCATCTGTAAAATGGGATAACATTCTTTACCTCCTGGTCTGGGCTGGAGATTAAACGAGCTTATGCATGGAACGCCCTTAACTTTGTCAGGCATGTAGGAGGTGTCCACTTAAAAGATGGTAGCAATTATTATTTGGGTTAAAAGAGCAATTATTAGATTTGTCTGTGTGGCCTATGGCCTGGCGCGGGCCTGTCCCAGCGCACGTGGTGCGTGTCTGAGCACAGCTGATAAACACCCAATGCAGAATGCGACTTGCCTGAATCAGCCTGCCGAATCTGCCGGTGCATCGACTTGAGAAACGAGTTTCGATTTCCAGCTGCCTGTGATGTATGGGCCTGCTTAGGGGCTGCGGGCTGGAAGCTCTTAAGCCTGGTGCTTTGGGCCACATGGCTGCCTGGCTCAGCAGGGCCTGGCGCCTCGCCTGGGGGCTCTGGGAGACACGACTGCGGCATGGTCACGGGACTTCCTAGTGATGGCTGCAGCATCAGGGCCCTGCAGGCGGCTGGGAGACGGTGTGTCGGTGTGTCACGGCTGAGAGGGCGCAGGGAAGAACAGTCAGGGGACACCTTGGCTCCTTTACCTTTCGGGGACTTGGAGGTTTTGGGAGCTGGGCTCTTCCTGCGAGACTGGGAAAGTTGGCCCTGACTGTGGCAGATTCTCCTCTGGCCCTGTGGTTTCAGATTCAGTAAATGAAATTTATAGAATGCCCTGTTAAGTTTGAGATAAAGAACAAATATTTTTAAAGTATAATTATATCCCAAATATTGAAGGGGACCCATCAAACTAAAAATTATTCACTGTCTGAAAGCTAAATTTAACTGGGCATCCTGTATTTTATCTGGGCCCCGCTGGCACTGGCTGTGTGACTTTGGGCAGATCACCTCCCCTCTCTGATCTGGTTTTCTCTCGTTTACAGTGAGGATAAACCACTGCCCTCACATGGCTGTGAGGATGGGCAAGATGGTGTGGACAGATAGTAGGTCGTGGTGGCTCAGATCGAGAGCTCTGGAAACACACTGCTTGGGTTCAAATCCTGACTGCCATGTCCCCGCTATGTAACCCTGGGTATGTGCTTCAGTTTTCTCATCTGTCAAAAAAGATGATAATAACATTTTTCTTACAGTGTTATAGGTAGCATTAAATAATATGATACATATGTAAAGTGCTTATTATATCGATAGTGGCACATAGTAAGTACTAGAAAAAGGACTACGTATTGTTATTTTATTATTACTATTATTTTTATAGGTATTACTATCATCATTCTTGATTGTTCCCTATTACTCACTGGCCTCCTAAGACTGTTTCCCTCTTATCAACCATTTTCACTTTAGTCTGAATTAGTTCATAGACCACTTTCCAACAGATTAGCCATGCGTAGAAGCTTGTGGAGGGCTGAGTTGGAGAGGGAATGAGGGCACAGTGTCCAGAAGGAAAGAGAACTGAAGACCACTGACCCTCACCTCACATCTGGTCCTTTGGAGAAGCCATATGGGGAAGAAGAGGGAGCACTAGACTAAGAGTCAGAGAATCTGGCTCTTGCATGTGATGCCTGGCTCTCTTGATACCCAACACCCTGAAGGCCTGGAGAATTGTGCAGAGCTGGAAGTGGCTGACCTGGCGTCTGAGCTCGGAGGTGAGGATCCAGGGATCTCTAACAGGCATTTCAAACCCATCATGTCCAAACCTGCTCCTCCCACAACCATCCCCATCTCCGGTGATGGCAACTCTACCCTTTCGAGTGCTCAGGTCAAAAACCTTCGCTCTGCCCTTGACTCTGCTCTTCCTTCCACGCTCCACATCCAAGTCTGTCGGGACATCTCACGGCTCCACGTGCACCCAGCATCTGACCCTGTCTTCCCCCCTCCACCGGCGGGAGCCACAGGTCTGAGCCGCCTGGGTTATGGCAGGAGCCTGCTCACTGGTCCTATCTGGCCCCAAAATTTGGCTTCCACCTCCTCCTGGAAGCCTTCCCTGATCACCAGGCGCTGGGTGGGCTGGGCGTGTCCTCAGAAGTGCGTGTGGAAGGGGCACAACTTTGGAGGGGGAAAGCAGGGTGTCATGGGGAAGGTGGGGACTCACGATGGAGCTGGGCTCCTAGAAGCAGAGAGCAGGGTCAAGCTGCCAGCCTTTCCTAGTGGCCTCTCCATGCAGAAGCCATATTTGCAAAGCACACGAAGCTGGGGCCCAAGTCTCTGTCACCAGCACGTCATTTTTCAGCGTCTGCAGGGCAGGGGCCTTCCGAGACGTGGGTGGGCCTCAGCCTCAGCAGACCCCGGCGCTGCGGTCTGGGGGATCTGCCTCCTCTTCCCCCACGTCCACGCCACCGCATCCACAGGCAGGCTGGGGCCTTGGCGAGAAGGGCCAGGCTGATTTTAATATAAATGAATCGCTCCTCCTTGCTCTCCAGCAGCCCGAGCTGCGCTAAAAGGATAATTAATTGGAATGAAAACCCCAGCTCCGGCTCCTCTCCGAGAATTCACAATTCTGTCCCTCCAGGCCCCGCCCCCGCAGGCTGCATGCAAATCCCTGAATTTCTTCCTATTTCAGCAGCAGAGGGTCCGGGGTCCTGAGATGGGCCATGGCGTCGAGGGCTTCTTGGTGGGCGGCCACAGGAGAGGAAGGCTGACCTCGACTGGCGTGGGGGAGGGGACAGTGGCCTGATCCACTCCCTGCAGGGGCAAGGGGCACAAGCACCCAGTGGCGCTCTTTCCGACGGAAACAGGGGCATGGCCTCGGCCCAGCCTGCCTTTCCGTTCCCTCCACGCTTCCTCTCTACCTGCTTCCGCTCCTTCTGCCAGTCCGCTCTCAGGGCTAGGCCGATGGTAAAGGCGGGACACGTGTGCGGCTGGTGCGGGCCAGGCGCCGATAGCAACCACAGCTCATCCCGATGGAGTGTCTGAGTCCCAGGTATTTTCCAAGAGCTTTATACAAGTATTGAATTTTCACAGCAACGCAGTGAGCTGGGTAGTGTTGTAGTTCCATTTTACAGAGGAGGCAGCTGAGGCACAGAGAGGTTACGTTGCTCACTCAAAGTCACACAGCTAGCACGTGGCAGAACCAGGATTTGAGCCAGCATGCCTGACTTTCCAGCTCTTCCCTGCGCGCTGGGCCCAGGCCCGGATGGTGAAGAAAGACCCCGAATGCACTCGCTGAGTCCGAAGCCATCAACCAGCCCCTCTGTCCCGATAATTACACCTCCTCAGCCCTCTTCCGCTGCGATCTCTTGAGCGATCACGTCCTCCCTCTCCCGCTTTCTCGCCCCCTCTCTCCTGCCCTCTCCTCCCCCACAAATGACCCCAGTCCCCGCCGATCAGCCCAGCCGCTGCACCAGGATGCCGAGGGGACCTGCGTTCTGAAGCGAAGTTAGACGTAATAAAGATCGAGAGTGCTCAGCCTCAAAAGCCCTTGAGGAGTCCCAGAAGTCCCCTTCAGAATGGCCACCGCAGGCCCCGCTGCCCCTACCTCCTTGAACACCGTCCGCTCCCCGCTAAGCCCCGCCAGGCAGCCTGGCTGCAGCTCCCCGCTCGCTTTGCGGTGGACGGCACTGTTTTTCTGTGGAGTTTCAAGATTAGCTTTAATACCACACCCCGTTATGCTCAGGGCAGAGAGAGATGGTATCAGGACGCTGTGATGGACGGAGCAGGCTGCTGTGGTCTCACCTGGGCACCACGCTTCCTTTCTGTGGACGATGCATTCTGGGTCCCAGAAGTCTGGCTACCCACCGGCTGGGTGGACGCAGCTTACAAACTTAGTGTCTTGCAATCTCAGAGGGTCTTTGGTGCGAGTTGGAGAAAAGGAAAGGCTCTTCCTGCAACGGCCTCACCCGCCTCCCTCGGCTCTAAGTGTATTAAGAGGCCCATGCCCCCTCCATCTCGTCATGCACTTTGCAATCTGGGGTGGGGAAGGGTGGGAGGGGAGGAAGGAGACAGTCAGATAGGCTGGAAAGAAAAAGAGGGAGCGAGCCCCCATGTTGGTCTGCTCGGGCTGCCATCATGGGGTCACAGACTAGATGGCTCACACAGCAGTTACTTTCCCGCAGTTCTAGAGGCTGCAAGTACAAGATCGAGCTGTTGGCAGGGTCGGTTTCTTCTGAGGCCTCTCTCCCTGGCCTGTAGATGTCTGTCTTCTCCCTGTCTCCTTGCGTGGTCTTCCCTTTGTGTATGTCTACGTCTAAATTTTCTCTTCTTATAAGGCCAGCAGTCCTGTGGGATTACAGCTCACCCTATGACCTCGTTTTACCTTAATTACCTCTTTAAAGACCCTGTCTCCCGATACAGTAGCATTCTGAGGTACTAGGGTTAGAACTTCAACATATGAATCTTGGCGGGGAGACGTCATTCATTGCATATCAGTAGCCACTTGCTCGCTTGCAATTTCTGCATGCCTGGTGGAGATACTTTAGCCAGAAGTGAGGTGGCCCCCGCATGTCAAGCATGATGGAAGATGTAAGGACCACCAGGTGCCTCCCACCTTTTGTAGCTGATTCTTTGGGATCCCAGAGCCATGAAACGTAGACAGAGTCGGGTTCAGCTCACGAAACCTGTAGAAATGTCATTGACACTGGGATGCTGCTGGCATCTTGGGATCAAGATGCAAACCTAATGCAGAGCAGTTTCTTAAGCATCTAAAGTTCTCCCACGGCAGTGTTTCTCAGCGCCTCCCCCCGCCGCCCGCCCACCGCAACAGCCAGGATGAGTGGCAGGTGCTTCGGAAGGAGGGGCGGGAGGAGCAGCCCTCCAGGGCCACTTCCCTCCCTAATCTGAAGATGTTTGTCCTTTTGAGTCTCACCTAATAATTTCATCTCCCGCTAGTGGCTGGCCCGTGTGTCCTGAAACATTTCTGGGTGTATCTGCAGTTGACTTGACATCTTGAAAGTAAGGATATTGCTTGCATCGCTTTATATCTGTAGATCATAAGGAAAGCAAAATGGCAGAAATTGCACATGTCACCTGTGGGAAAGGTGAGACCACTAAGACAATGGACAGCAGGTTATGTCTAAGTGGCCTCTCTTATTTGATATGAAAATACAGGGCACCCAAGCACTTGGGGACACAGTCAGGAAGAGGAGGGAACAAAGTGGATTTAACTATAGGTCTTTGCTACTTAAGAGAGGAGCCCACCTTAGCCTCTTTAATAGAAAGAGACCAACCTTTGGGGTCTGGCAGACCTGAATCCATATCTTGGCTATGTGACACTGGGTAATTCACTTAATCTATCTTAAGCCTCAGTTTTCACATCTGTAAAATAGGGATGAGACTCAAATGATGTAATCTATAAAAGCATTGAGCCCAGTGCCTGGAACATGATAGGTGCTTAGTACATATCGGCTCCTTCTTTCCCATTCTCCTCTTCCCAATCTGTGTCTCTGGGTCTTCCCAACTTGCCTGGGCAAGGTGACTGTCACTCTTGCTCCTTCTCTACAGGGTTGGTCATATAATGAGACATAAGAGGCCTGGCATATGAATTATAGTTAGAGAGTTCCTTAGTTTGCTTGTCTGTAAATGAGTGGCTTAGATATGGTGATATCTGAGTTGCTTCCCTGACATTTGTGAATGTTATACTCTATCAGGGCTGTGGGACCCTGGCCTTGGAAATTCAGGGACCAGTTAGGACCCAGCTCATCCTGATGGCCAAAGGCTGGTCTAGATCCCTTGGAAACAGCTCCAGGACACACAGATCTCTCCCCACTCCCAACCACAGGAGCAGGGTGGGCGGTGCCGGGGCTGGTGACAGAGCTAAAGGGTGTTGCTATAATTAAAACACCAAGTCTTACATCAGTTCCACGCTGACGCTTTTCTACAGAGTCAGGCTGACATTCATTTCTTACAAGAATGCTTTATCAAAATAATTTTTTCATTTGAAACTGAGAAAGGTTCTTGCCAAAGCAGCAGAGCCATATCGTCCAGGGCTCTCCAAGGGAGAACTGTCTCAGAGCAAGCTCTGAGCAGGGATATCTGCTTATTCGCACCTTAGAGATCTGGGGCTGGGGAGGACTTGAGCTCTGAGGGAGTGCTCCACGTGTGGTGCTCCAAGGGCAAGATCCCACACCCCTCTGAGGGACGGGAGTGGAGATGCTTGGAGCTTGGAGTTCCGGTCCAACCCAGAGGGGGAAGTGACTTTCCTAAGGCCTTGGTGCCTTCTGGGAGGGCGGGGCTGCAGCTGTCCCATTCATGGGGGAGGCACCAGGAGTGGATAGGACAGTGGGTTCAGTGGTGCCCCTCTCCTGGACTCAGTTTTCTTATTTGAAAAGTAGGGATAATGGTGCCTGAGCTAGGGATTTGTTATGGGAACTAGCTAGGATGGTTTATGGGAAGGTACTGGTTCAATGATTACATAGAGCTGATTCTCGAGTGCATACCACAGAAGGGCAGAGAACGTGGATTCAAGAGACCTCGGTTCTGGGCCTGGCTCTGTCCTTGCCCCCTGCGTGATCTTGGACCAGTCATTTCTGTTCTCTGGGCCTCAGTTTCCTCCTTGTGTCCTGGAGATAATAACGCCTTCTGTGCCATTCTCACAGGACATTGTTAAGATGACAGAGGAGCCTCCCTTTTGGACGATGTAATACCACACACCACTGGACAAGAGTGACCATGAGAATTGGTGTTTGCAGAGTGCTTCTTGCGAGGCAAACAGAATTATCATCCCCGTTTTACAGATCACTTTAACAGAGACGCGCAGGGTCTGAGTATCTTGCCTGAGATCGCATAGCCCAGGCAGCCTGGCTCCAATCTCTGTGCCTTTGATCACTGTACCGCACTGCCTCACGACAAAGTTCGTGAGCTCTTATGATGATAACCCAAAGTACCTAGGGCCTTCCGAACAGTGAGCGTGTCTTAGGAGCTCTAAGACATCCTGCTCGGAATGAAGGTTCTGGAGCCCATGAGTAACTGATGATTGCCCCTCTGTCCCCGGCCCTGCCTTGGGAAGGAGGACGGTGGACCTTCCAGGGAGCTCTTTGGGCAGAAGAGCCAAGTGGATTCTCCCTCCTCATGTGTTATGTGTAGACCTCCCCACCCGCCCCCCGACCCCACAAACTCCCTATGAAACAGTTTTGCTCTCCTGCTCTGGGGGAATCAGGCTGGAAATAAAAATGGTGGCCCTCCTGTGGCCTTGGTGGGGCCTGTAATGAAATGCTACCCTTTCTCCAGAAGTCTCCAGTCTCTGGGCCAATCAGCCCCCGAGGCACCACAGTTACCTTTTCAGTGCCCTGTGAGAGGGATTTGGGGAACAGCCTTGGCTCAGACGGTTTTGGGCTGAGTCCAGGTAAGGGCCCGACAGGCTGGAGGCTGGGCTGGAGGCGTGGTAAGTGTCCCGAATCTCCACTGTAGCCCCAGCACAAGCCTACGGAGGAGGCAAGAGACTTCTAGCAACCTTAGAGAGCCCCTCATTTTTCAGATTTGGAAACTGTAGCTCAGCAAGGGGAAGGGAATTGGCTAAAGCCACATAGCAAATTAGTTGCAAAGTTAGGACCAAACTAGATCTTTTGTAGGATCAACAAATAAAGGTATGTAGGACAGAGGCCTGGAGCTACAGGAAGGGGATTGTCCTTGTCTCTGGATTCCAGCTGCCCACCCATGACCTCTGCTAGTTAGTGTTGCAGCACTGGCCAGCCTGGGCCACAGGCATGGGAGGTCAGCCCCAGACCCTGTTAGACAGCCCTGCTCAGGACTCAGCTCTGCGGCGGTATGCTACCGTTTCCCTTTAAAAACAGCATGGAACTAAAAGGCTCCTGGCCCCCTGACCACCGCCTTTCCTGTGCCATGCGGCCCAGTCAGACATATCCCAGCTGGAGGTGTTTCCTAAAGCAAGAGAGGTCACAGTTCGGGAAGGGAAGGAGGACTCAGGGACTGGCTTTAATTGGGCACTTCCTACGGGACAGGCATGTGCTGAGGGCTTTGCGCACATATTTGAATCTCATGTGAGTGGTGTGAGCTGGGCGTCATTTAATCTCCACATTACAAAGGAGAAAACCGAGGTGCAGAGAGAGGAACCGATTTGCCCCGGGACACACAGCTGCAGGCACCAGAGCCAGGATTCACGCTCAAGGCTGTCCTGCTCCAGGACCAGAACATTGTCATCGCTCCAAGTTGCTCTTTTAGGGGAACAAAGTTTGTGGGGCAATCCCCCTTGGGGGGAGGACATGAGCACTTTAGAACATGGGCCACCTCCCTACTCGGGGATACTTTTTGGGTTTCAGCCCACACCCTGTACTTGGGGTATGGGGTCATGTTCATCTTGCTAAGCCCATAGGGCTAAAGATCCAGATGGGGAAACTGAGGCTCAGAGAGGCCCAGATATCATCTCAAAATAATGCTTTGTTTAGGGCAGGGTTAGAACTCGATCCCAGGTCTCTGGTAACAGGATTCTGTTGGTCTCCCAGGCACCCTGGAGCTGTCCTTGGTGCTGACCCCAGATCCACAGTTTGGCTTGACTTGGCTTCTCATCTGGCTTGGTTCCTGCACTAAAGGGCCCTTAGGAGCCTCGTTTGGTCAAGGAGGACAAAGCCCTGAGAGGACAAGTGACTTGTCCAAGGCCACAGAGCAGAATCTTGTGCCACTGGTGTACCTCATCACTTACTTTGTTGCAAATGGATTTTTCATTCGTAGATTGACGTTTGACCTTTTCTTGTCTTTTGGATTCACCTCAAATGCTGTTGGAGACCAGGTTTAAAGCTTGTTCTGGTCACCAACTCTGCCAAAGTATAGAAAGAAATATCTTACAACTGTGTGGTATTTGCTAATTTGCAAAATGCTTTCACTTTGAATTTTTAAAATCACCCTTTCGTGCAAGACAGGTAGGATAGAAAATGAGGTGAAATAGAAGAGAATCAGAGAGGTTAAGTGGTTTTCTGAAGGTCACCCAGCTAGTGAGTGATAGAATCAGGGCTGGAATCTGATTATTCTGTCTCCATATCCTAATGTCTCCTGTATGATTCCCATGGGACTCATTTGGCCAAGGTTGGCCCTGGAAGAAGTGTTATTGCATTCAGACCTCTTCTTGACTGGTTATACCTCCATCTGAGCCTGTGCTCCCATCCCATGACCCAGCCTGCATCCCAGGGCCTGTTGGCAGTCTTGGCTCACCTGGCCTGGGTGGGTGCCCTCTTCACAGCCACGCCAGGAGGGGAAAGGAGCTAGACCATTCCCAGTCCATTTTTCACCCCCCCTGCATCCTGGATGGTGTGAGCCTCGGGAACATTAGCAAAGAATTCTGTGCAATCTGGACCAAAGAACCCTTCCAAGACTTGAGAATAGGCACAAAAGAACTTAGCCAGGGGCTGGCAGAAAGGAGACTGTGAGGGCAAGCAGGAATCAGAATGAAAGAGGACACCCCAGCAGCACCCCATCACAGCATGGAGTTTGCTGTCGTCCGGGGACATCATGCCCACAGCACTCCTTGGCGGAGTATGTGGACCCTCTTTTGGGCTGGTAGATTATGGCGATATCTGCAAGGTACTTGAAACATGTAGATTGACTCTCAGTCACGGGCTGCAGCCAGGCCACGCAGATGTCTCTGCTTCTGATATTCAGCTCTTCTCCTCCGTCACTGAGCACCACTTCCCAGGAAAGGGTCAGTGGACATTTCCTGTGGCCACTGTGTTCATGAACGGGTGCATGCTGTGATCGGGCGTGCCCACATTTCTCTCTCCCCTTTATCTCCTTCTTTTCTTTTTCCCCTATTTTTTCTTTTTCCTTCACTCATCCCTTGTCTTCATCCACGCAGAGGTGGGTGAAGGCCAAGCCACCCGGACCCCGGCGGATGATAGTGGGGGCTGGAGAGGGAGCCGGGAGTGAGGAATTTGGCGTGACCTTCTGCAATCAGGCACTGGAAGGAAGAGCTGCTTCTCCCCTCCTCCCCCTCCCCCCTTATCTGTAATAAGCTCCCTTTTCCCGGATTGCCACGGAGGAGGAGAAGGTGGAAAATTATTCCTGTTCTGCTCCTAGAAAACTTTAAAATGCTATCGCCATGGAAACTGCTCTCGAGCAGTCATGGAGCAGGCTTGCGGGAGAGGACGAGGCAAGGGGGGGGAGGATGAGGATGGTGTTGGATGAGATGCTCGCAGGGGTCTCCCCACCGCCTCCGCTCGGTTGGTTCTTTCAGCACATGATAGAACCAGGCCATTTCCCTCTGAGGTGGGCGGGCACAGAGGCCAAACCCGGACCGGAGTGAGCTGGGGTCACAGGGACCGGTCCATCCTCCGAACAAGGCCCGCCTGGCTGAGTTCTGACAGTGTGTGAGTGGGCAGGCTCTGTGCTGCGGCGGAGTGGAGGAGGGGCGGGCAGATGAAACACCACCTTTGCGGAATTTGCAAGCTAGAGGTGGGAGAAAGAACTGGCACTTCTTTAGAACATACTACATGCCATGTACCTTATATACGTTTCCTTACATCTGCCCTGTCGAAAAGACAATCGAATCCCCATTTCACAGAGGCGGAAACTAAGGCTCAGGGAAGCCAAGTGGCTTGTCCGAGGACACGCTGCCCGTCAATGGTGGGGCTGGAACTTGCGAGCTGCTCAGTGTGACTCCAAGCGATAACAGTAGGTTACCATTTCTCCAGTGTCTTCCAGTGTCAGGAGCTGTGCTAGACACTTACTGTTGTTATAATTCTTACAGCCCTGGGAAGAGAGAACTTTTACCCCCGGGTTACAGAAGAGAAAACTGAGGCTCAGCAAAGTTAAAGAATTTTCCCAAGGTCACACAGCTAAGAGGTGACACAGCCAGGCATTTACCTGACACAGCCAGGTAAATGGCAGAACTGGGATTTGAACCCAGATGTGTCTGATGCTGAAGCTGGTGCCTTTTGTCTCCACTCTTTGCAGCCGGATAATATGCAAGAGAGTGAAGGGGGAGGGAGGGTGCAGAGCGGGGGCTGAGGCTAGCTGGTTTCACCTCGGGGTCCAGCGTGAACACCAGAGTCACAGCACGGGCACCTTTTACAGACTGTCTCTGAGGCCCAGGCAACCCTGGAGATGTTGGCCCAGAAGAGGGGCCCCCATGCTGGGCCCCATGAGTAACCCATTCCCAGGGCATGGACAATAACAGGAGATCTTTTCTGGACCGAGAGGCAGGAGCGTGGTGGAGTGGAAGGGAATGGTGAACCAGAGGGAAGCCATAAAGGCTAAAATTCCTTGCAACTTAATTGGAATGTACTTCCCTTCCCAGAGGGAAAGGGGAAGGAAATACTGAATTAATCAGAATAATGGGCTCGGCTATGCCGCAGTAATAAACATCCCCACATATCAGTGGCTTGATACTCTGAGGTTTATTTCCCACTCATGTTGTATCGTATCAGCTGGCCTTTGCTGAGTAGCAAACCACTTGGAACTTAGTGGCTTGAAACAACAAACATTTAGCATTTCAATTGCTGGCTCGGCTGGTGGTTATTGTGATCTGTGCCCGTTTCGCTGAGTGATTTAGGGTGGCCTCACTTACATGTCTGAGGCTTCCAGGTGGAACAACTGGGGCCCTGCCTCTCTCTCTGTGGTCTCTCTGCCTCCAGGAGGCTAGCTGAGGCTTTTTCGCGTGGTGGCAGAGGATTCCCAGCCAGGAAAGAGGACACGCTCCAACGTGCAACACACACTTCCCGGGCCTCTGCTTGTACCACGTTTTCAAATATCCCGTTGGCCAAAGCGAGTCACGTCACTGAGCAAGGTCGAGAGGTGCAGGAATGGACTCCATGTCTGGAAGAGAAGTCACCTTGCAAAGCGGAGTGCATACAGGGACGGGAGGAATTATTGCGGCCGTCTTTACAGCCGACACTTGCATCTCCACCTTGAGTCAGCTGGAGGGATTCGCCCAGTGTCTTCCTCATCCCAGGACCCAGGCTGGGTGTGACTCCATCTTATTACTGCCGTGATTGTTGAAGCAGGAAAAAGAGAACACAGTGAATCGCACGTGACCTCAAAGCCCCCGTCAAGGAGAGACACACGACTTTTAGTCTCATCGCACTGGCCACAGCAAATCATATGGCCACGTCCAATTCCAAGGGGGTGGGGAACCAGGATCCTACCATGTGCTTGAAAAGAAAACCGAAAGCATTTGTAGAACAGCACTAGTGACTATCGCAAGCATCATTTATGGAGTGCCGACTGTATGCCAAAACGTTATCTCAGAATGTTCTCATGGCATCTTTACGAAGTAGGGATATCATCTCTGTTTCCCAGCGGCAGAGGAGCTCAGCCAGGGCCACGCGCCTACCTGATAAGAGGCAGATCCAGGACGGGGACTCAAGTAATTTGACCGGAGAGGCGATTTGCTTTCTAGAGTGTCGTGTTTGTCCTTTACTTCCTCAGAAAAAGGACAGAGAGGATGCTTTGCAGGTGACTCAGGCTTCCTACAAGAACGTGGGCGAGGTGACCTTTACGTCGTTCATTCACTTAGTCATTAATTCACTTGATGTATAATTATTTAAATGTCACCATGACAAGAAGAGCAGTGAGTAAAACAGGCTGTTCCCTGCCCTCATGGAGCTTATGGCTTGGAACACGCAGCTCTGACCTCAAAGGTCAAGGATCCCCTAAACTTCCAGCTTTAGAAAGGGGGTGTTTCCAAGGTTGAGGAGTCCCACAAGCTGCCTACTCTCACAGGGGTTCCCCAAAGATCAGAGGAGCTGGAGGACGCTGCCCCAGCATCTGGGCTTCTCAGGAAGCCTGGAGAGCTGGCAGCCTCGCTGGCGCATCTTGTAGGAGCTGCCTAAATGCTCACTGAGAACAGTGACTGAGTAATGCCTCCCACGCAGTGGCCAGAGCCTCTCCTGGCTGCTCCTGCATCCAGAGACATCGCCGGGCTCCTGCAATGGGGGTTCCAGGAGCTTTCCAGGCATATTAAAGCTTGGCAGGGAGCCACCCATGGCCCCGAGAGTCCCCGGTCTCTGCCACCCCCGATGTACACTGGGACCAAAGAACTTTGGGGTCATGTGGCCCAGCCTTCTCTCTCTGCCCCCACCAAGCTTCAGAGCCCAAAGCTTGGCTGTTGCATGTCTGTCACGTGGTCATCCAGCTCCCCTTGGAACTCCTCCAAGGACGAGGCGCTCGCTACCTCCAGAAACCGTCTGTTCTATAGTCCTTTCTGATTACTTGGCTACTTTGCCCAAGAGCCCACACAACCCACATGGCACTGGCCACGTGGAGCCAGCACATGCCAGGATGCCACGTGTCCTGGGTGTGATGCACCCCCGTGGTGTTGGGCTGCTGGGTGGTGGGGGGTGCTATGTGCATGCATAGCCCCAGGGAGACAGGCCTGGCGCTGCTGGGCTGTCGGAGATGCTGAAGCCACAGCGCTCTCTGGCTCCCAGCAAGACAACTATTTATAAAAGATGAGGTTTGCCAGGGACAGGGAGAGGCCGAGACATCTGCTCCCTCTGCCGGGATGGCCGGTACTCACCCTAGTTCTCCCTGTCTCGACCCCCTGATTGGAGGAGCCCCCAAAGGCCCCAGTGAGTGCCATCAGCATGACCTCTCTGCCCAGTCTCCACCCCCAAACGGCCCATCTCAGGAATGGGGCCGGTGGTGGGGGATGTTGTTCTACTCAGAGTGGCAGCTCCCTTGTCCCACTCCCACCTAAATCTAGCTTCTCGGGAGGAGAGGGCAGCTGCTCTCAGTGGGGACGGGGGCAGTGCTGCCCCTCTGAACATGGCCTGGAATCTGTGTCTCTTAGAGAGCCGGGCCCTGGCCACCTAAACGCACTTCCCCTCTGAGACTGGGAGCGTCTTGAGGGCAGGGACTGTGAGTGGTTCTCAGGGTCCGGGCAGAGTGGGCTCTCGCAGCAGACAGCGCAGCACATAGAAGGTATGGAGCTGGTTTGGGAGCATTTTGGGGCAGGCACGGGACCTGAGTTCAAATCCTGGCTCTGTGATCTCTGAGCCTCAATTTTGTCATTTCTCAAATGGGGATGAAAGGAATCTTGTGTCTCAGGGTTGTGATCATATTGCATATTACTTATTATTGTAGTTTTCTCTGCTTGATGAATGGCTGAGTTCTGGGCTGTGCAGTGAAACGGACGGAGCATTGAATTATGAATCAGAAGACCCGAGTTCTGCCCCTGCCAGTACCAAGTTGCGCGAGCTTAGATTCTCCTCTCTAAGCCTCAGTTTCATCATCTGCAGGATGGGTGTAACAATGACAACGACATCTGTCCTGTCTCCCTAGGGGTTTGTTATGAGGCTGGAATAGGGACGTGTAGGGGAAGAACGAACTACTGTCAGCACTTGCTCTACTGACAGTCACTCCAGGGGTGACCAAGGATGGTGACAATCTGGTGTAAAGGATGGGAAATTGGAAGGAGTCAAAATAAACAGACCTCAAAAAATGAATGAGCTCCGTGCATGGGGGGCTTAATTCAGTCCCCTGGTTGTGGGTGGCTGTCTTTGGAGCAAATCACATCATCGTCTGAGTGTGTTTTCTTGTCTGTAAAATGGGAATAATGGTATCTCCTTCAGGAGATGCGAGGAGGAAAATGCTTTTCCCGACCACCCTGGAGACTGAGAGAAAGGCTGAGGGGCCCCTGTAGGGGGGTGCCTGGGGAGGTGCTTCCCTAGGAATAAAAGAATGACAGGAACACTGTCACACTTACTGGCAGCAGAGCACCTACTGTGTGCCCTGCCGGGGCATTCATTAGTTCTTTCTAACACAAGAAATCAACAATGAGGATGCTAACTTCTTCATTTTATAGATGGGGAAACTGAGGCACAGAGAGATATCTAAAGTCACAAGCTTGGCAAATGACAGAGCCAGGAATTGAAGCCCATCTCCATGGCACCAGGACCTGGCTTCTGAGGTCACCTCATGCTTTGCACACAGAAGATCCCCAGGGCTCCTCTAAGAAGGGTCGTGAGGAAGGACCAGAAGGAGGCTGGACATCGAGGCTCAGAGGGCTGGGGCGGGAGGGCAGGTTCCCAGGCTGAGGCTGCCGCAGTCCCTTTGGGCAAAACCCAGGAAGTCTGTTTCAGCAGCACTTGGGCCGGAGGTGTGGTTGGCAGGGGTCACGTGGCAAGATGAGTTGAACTGTGCTTCCCGAAAGTTATGTCCAACTCCTAACCCTCGGTACCTGTGAATGTGACCTATCTGGAAATAGGGTCTTGCAGATGTAATTAAGGATTTTGAGATGAGATCATCGTGGATTTAGGATGGGCCTTAAATCTGATGAGTGGTGTCCTCATAAGAGAAAGGAGAGGGAGATCTGAGACACACAGACCCCGAGGAAAAGGCCACGTGAAGACAGAGGCAGAGATTGGGGTGATGCCACCACAAGCCCGGGAATGCCAGGGGCCACCAGAAGCCGGAGGAGGCAAGGAAGGATTTTCCCCCACAGCCTTCAGAGGGAGCGTGGCCCTACTGCATTTTGATTTTGGACTTTGGGCCTCCAGAACTGTGAGAGAACACATTTCTGTTGTTTCAAGCCACTCGGATTGTGGGGATTTGCTATGGTGGCCCAGAAAGAAACTAACCCAGGCAGGGAGGGTAGGAACTTGGCTGGCAGCCGGTCCAATGGCTCCGGGCTGGGAGGGGTGCTATGTCCATCTCACCCTAAGATGCTGGGGTTGCGGGGTCAGCCTTGGCCCTGCTGGGGAGAGGAGGCAGTTGCCAGATGTCTGGCCAGGCCCCTAAATATTATTGCAGACAGGTTACCCATCACACCTACCCTTTCTGCAGCCCTGGATGACCTCTGCCTCAGTCTCCCTGCGGGAGGGCGAATTCCCAATATCTTCTATCCCCTTTCCTGGTGCAACAGCTCTTTCTTTGACCTTGGGCAAACAATTTTTTTTTCCCTGTAGGGACCCACTTCCCCATCAGGAAACAGGAGGACGGGCTCCCTTATGCAGGAGCTGGGGGGGAGAAGGAGAGCAGGGTAGGGGGGTCCCTCCAAGCATCTGCATCCTTCTGTGGTTCCTGGGATTAGACTGAGGTGGAATATTGTTGGCAGGAAAAACCAGCTCTTGAGATATCAGAAAGATAAGATCTTTTCTGGGAGAAAGGAAGGGTGCGATGTGCCTTGAGGCTTAAAAAGACTTTGCTAAAGAGCAGACCGTTTCTCTCAAATAGGATGGAAGGAGCAGAGGCGCTCCCGGAGGAGGGAGGAGGGCACTGGCAGGTGTCATGGGGTGTTGACGGGGCGAGGGGCTCCAGGCCTGCGCTGGTGCTCAGAGATCCCGGGGACGGGAATCCCCCGTCCCGATCCCTGCGGAGCGAGACTGGGCTCCACCTCTTGGGACGGTTTTACGCCAGACCCCACTGGAGACAGGACGAGAGATTGTGCGTGGTGCCCAGTCTTCAAAGGACTCATGAACTAGGGGTGGGGCAGCTTGAGTTGGGCCGTGAAGGATGTGTAGGCAGAGGGAACAGTGCGAACAAAGGTGTGGAGCTAGGAATTTAAAAATAAAAGTATTTCTAGAGAAGTGAAGACCCCCCATGCGGGGTCGAATGGAGAATGTGTGTTGCAGCCCAGACCGGAAGGCGGGAGGCGTGGATGGGACAGGCACTCACATTTCTTGTGGGCCGCCATGACGCCAGGCACTGTGCTGGGCTTCACATCTCTTCTGATTGTATCCTCGGCACAGTCTCCCAAGGTAGAGATTGAAATGGCCATTTTACAGAGGAGAAAATGAAGGTTCGTAAAAGTTGAATAAACCAGGGGCATAGAGTGTGTTGAGGGAGCTACTTGACCCATATGGAGCCAAGTTTTGGAGGATCTTGATAGCCAGGCAGAGGTGTTTGAACTTGAGGCCACAGGTAATAGGGAGCTATTGTAGCTGTTTGAGCAGGAGCATTACACAATGAACAGAATGCCAACAGAGACCTGGCAGCTGAGGGGAAGACTAATAATAAAATAGTAATACAAATTAATAACCATAATAATAAGAATGTAAGACTCAGGAGTATCTTGGCAGCTTTAGCATCATTTTTCTTAAGAAGACAGGGCACCTGGAGGTCAGGATGGAGAGAGGCCTGGGAAGCAAGGGTAGATGGAGTCAGAGGAGGGAGAGGATGTGGGGCGAGCAGGGAGAGAATCTGGTGGCTTAGGGCAAAGAGAAGCCTGGAGGATGGGGCTTTAGGGGGGAACCCTGGGCTTTTTCTGCTGCCGCCCAGCCAGGGCCAGAAAGGCAGCTGTGTCAGGCCTAGGGTTAGGCATGGCTTGACCACTACCCAGCTGTGTGGTCTTGGGTAAATCACTGTGCTTCTCTGAGCCTTTGTTTCCTCATCTTTAATAACCAGAGAATATATGCCTCCCTCCACCCCACCAAAATTGGTTCTACTCCATTCTTCCTCTTTCTGGCCCAGGGCTACCCTTTGGAGGGCAACTGCCAACCAGGGAGAACTGCTTGGTCTCTCTCATCCCTTTCTGTAGAGGATGGAACAGCTTTCTTTTAAAAGGGACATTTGAACTGCCCGCGAAGGCACAGAGAGAAGGATGCGCTCAGCTCGCTTGGCTGCTGTCTAATTGCATGTGAATCTCTCAGGTCTCATCTGTGCACTCTCCAAGCACCTGGTGCTCTCCAGCACTTAGAGAACACTTGCAGGGGATTTGCACCCATTTCATGGTTAAGATAAGTTGAGGCAGAAAGAACGTTGCTGCTCGGGAGGGAGAGAGAGGACAGGTGCCAAGGGCCTATCAGTGCAGCGGGTGTTATCGGACGCAGACTGGGAGGGGAGGTGTTGACTGTGGTCCCATTACTTTTGCTCCCAAATTGAAATTAAAGATCATTTCAACTCCAGATGCTGGAAATGCCTGGGTTCATTACTTCCTGGGATTTTGTCCATGCTCTCATTCCAGATTCGATTAAAGCAATTTAAGGTAATTAATTAAATTTGTTATTTGATTAATAAAGATAGAAATTCGGCTAAGTAGCTGTGAAGGAGGAAGCCATGTTGGGGTTTGCCAGCAGAGGGGCTGGGAAGACTCACTCTGCCTCGCCCCTGCCTACTTCTCCCCCTGTGTGCCCTCTGCGTCATCGCGGGACCCTGCACCATCGCGACTAGGGCACAGGAGTCAGAGCTTCAAGGTCAGGACCCCATGTGTGGTTGTGTTCTGGAAGCAGCAGGGAGGCTGGGGCGCTGGGCCAGAGTGCTCCGCGGGGGAGAGGCAGGAGATGGAGAAGGAGGACGAAGACGACGACAGCGATGACGACGGCATTGCTGCACCTGGAGGGGCAGCGGGCTCTGGGCGTGCTAGGAAGACGCCGAACGTGCACAGAAGCCGGGGGGCTGGGAAGTGTCAGGAAGCCGCAGGCCAAACTGCAGGACTGGAGGCGGGGGCAGAGCAGCGGGGCGGTGGGGATGTCTAGCCTACACCAGGCGGAGCTGTCCAGGGGAGGCCGGACTCAGATAGCAGGTGCCAACGTTGACAGTGGGTCAAACCGGGGAGGAAAGGTCACACCAGACACCATCACGGGAGTCCATGGGGGTCAAAGTCTAAAGCTCAGGGTATTTCTAAGCAGGACACAAACCCGGGAACTCCACAAAATTGGTCTTGGTAAATTTGATGACATTAGAAAAATCTGCATGGAAGTAAACACCATAAACTGAATCAAAAGATAAATGACAAACTGACAAATATTTGAAGCCCCTATCACAAAGACTAAATTTCTTAACATATAAAGAGCTCTTTCAAATGAATAAGAAAAAGGTGGGAAAAGGTTAAGAATGCGCAGTTTGCAGGAAAGGAACTACAAATGGCTCTCAGCATGTGCAGAGCTGCTCATTCTCTTCCGGAATGAGAGAAATGCAAATGAAAAGTAGCCAGAGATACCATTTTTATCCATCAGCTTGAGCAAGTTTCAAAAATATACTGAATTGAAACGAGTGTGGAGAAACAGGTACTCTCAAACAATGTGTTACTACCTCTATGGAGGGCAATTGACACTATCTTTCAAAATTATAAGTGCACGTATTCTTACACCTAGAGGTTTAGCTTCTTGGAATTTATCCTATGGATCACATGATGAATTATTGCTGCACTGTTTGCCAGAGCTTGTCGGGAAAGTAACAGAAGAGCCCATGGAGAGGAAGCTGCTCGTGAATGATGGTGTATCCAAGCAGTGGAATACTATGTAGCCACTGCAAGAACGAAGAAGCATGTCCTATGGGAAGATTGCCAAGACAGGTTCTTGGGTTAAAAAAACAAAAACAGAAACAGAAAGCAAGGTGTGCAGAGCAATGTGTATAGGATGCTACTATTTACGGGAAATAGTAAAGACTACATAAATGTGTACGTGTATTTGCTTATGAAGGTGTAGACAATCCTTGGAGCACTAGGGTCTGGGAGCAATGGTTGCCTCTCGGGAGGGGGACTAAGTGACCGGGAGACAGGAGAGAGGGGGACTGACTTTTCCCTGTACACATCTTTATGTCTTTTGAATTTCGTAACAAGTATATGTGTTTCCTATTCAGAAGAATAGACAAAATTACATTACAATTAAAAAAACTAACCCAGGCAGGCACCAACACGCAGGGGTGTGCCAAGCCAGGGTTAGCAGTGCAGGGCAAGGTCAGGGCCCAGACGATCTTCAGGCCCCAGGGTGACAAGTAGGAGCCCCATCAAGCTGGCCTCTGGGAGGAGGTGAGGACCATACACCTTTTGAGAGCCTCCTTGAGCAAGATGTCTAAGTGTGCTACCCCATTTCCCCCTGAGCAGTTATGAGAGGAAGGTATAATTAGCCCCACTTTGCAGAGGAGGAGACTGAGGTTCAAGGTGGGGCTCGGAAATGGTACTGAATGCTGTATTACCCCAGCTGCCCTCACCTGCCGACCCTGAGGACGAGGCTGGGATCGAGTTCCAGGTTTGGTCTGTCTCCACTGGGCCTGGCTGGCTGCCCTGCGTGTTGGCAGCTTGGAGTGTGGGTGCTGCCCTAGGCGTCTTGTGGGAGGCCAGAGCTGTGGGATCCTGGGGAGACGAGGTGCCTGAGGAACTTGGTTCTTCCTCTGGAGAGAGGGTGGCAGATGCCTCCAGGGAGGGGAGGACCCGAGGACAGCTCCAAAGAGGGGCTCTGGGCCAGACTGATCCTGAGACCTTCCCCTCTTCAAGCAGCTAGCCAAGTGCTCCCCAGAGGATGGGGTGCTGAGACCTGAGAGAGGACACATGGGCCACCCCGCAGGGCAACACACTTTTGAACACCTGGAAGTGAAAAGGGGTCCTCTCAGCTGTGACAGCAGGAAGATAAACTTTAGATTATGTGTAGAACATGAAACAATTTAATCTTCCTCTGATAGCCCGGGTGGGGATGAGGGAGTTCCCTTCAGGGCTATGGTGGAGCTGTTGGTGACCCCAACCAGGACAAGGGCAGCTGCTGATGCGATCGCAGAGACCCCCCCAAGGGCTTTTAAACCCCAGATGTCTCCCACAGAGGCCACATCCAGGACTGCGGATTCTTCTGAGCACAGATACTGCGTAGGCGCCTCCTTGGGGAGGCCCAGCCTCCTGACATGGCCCGGCAGCCTCGCTTCCCTCGCAGGGGGACCCATTGGCTGACAGCGGTGGGGAGCGGTCTGCCCGATTCACCTCTGCCCACGGGCAGGTGAGTGGGGAGAGATGGGGCGCAGGGGCGGGGCTGAGCTCTGACTGCAAGGTGGAGGAGAGAGAACCCGTGCGGGAGACCTGGGTCCAGGGCCAGCTCCACACGTGCTGTCTGTTAGCATCTGGGGAGGGCAAAGCCCTTCTCTTTGGGTCTTAACGTCTCCATCTGTAAAATCAGCCATTCGGGCTAGATGGTTTCTGACAGGCCCTTTGAGCTCTAAGGAGTGGCGTTTATGGGGTTTCATCCAGGGCTGGGGGACCATGGGGCCCGGGAAAGCTGGACGGGCAGCAGGTCATGATGTCCCCTCGTCACCTCTGTCTCCCTGGCGCTTGTGGCTTAGGAGAAGCTCTCAGAGCATTTTCTCATGAAGGCCTCACACCAACCCGTGGGATACATGCCCATCACCCCCACTTCCAGATGGGAAACTGAGGCTCGGAGAGATTGCCCAACATGGTCGTCGGGGATGTGGGATGCAAATCCAGGGTGGAACGACTTCTAGGCGTTTTCTTTGCCTCGGGCCACAGCAGCCTCTTCCTTGTTTACTTTATGTTTTTGGTAGCGGTAGGGAGGGCCTCTCATGTCCCATCCCTGGGAAGCGGACCTCACCTGCCATCCTTGCTCTGTCGCTGCGCATTCAGGCCACGTCCCCTGCAGGACGCTCGAGTGGCCATTCCACTCATGGGACTCCAAGCCAGCCTCTGCCGTTCCCTCCCCCTTTCCTAATAATTAGACGTGGAGGGCTTGGCCCTTCTTCCTCTTGGGGGTCTCATGGGGACTTTGGGCTGCCTACGCTGGCACAGGCGTGGCCAGGCCAGCCGCGCCCTACTCTTTCGCTCCAGGCTGGGTGAAAAGGCAGAAGTGTGTCTGGGAAGCCATTTCTCCCTGTCCACAGCCGGCCGGTTCACGCTGTGACCTCACTACCGTCCCTTCCCATCACCTGCTGTGTTCAGGACACATGACAGCTCCTCCTGGGCAGGGAGGGGCAGACAGGGGCAGACAGGGGCAGGTCGCAGGCCTGGCTTCCTGGTGAGGGAGCCGCCTGCTCTGTCTGAGACTCTCACAGCAGGAGGGGAAGCTCTGGCCTTTCATGAAACACAGAGGGGACTGCGGGACCTCAGAGGTGCCGAAGCACAGGCTGCTCCCTGAGCCAGCGCCCAGGGCTGTGGCTGTTCCCGCCTTCATGGAGCAGTGGGAACGGCAGGGACGTGGAACTAGAGGAACTGGGCCGAGGCCTCCTCCAGCTCTCGCCAGCTGTGTGACCTTAGATGGGTCCCTTGACATCTCTGAACTTCTGCTCCGATTGATTCCCAGACTCACTAGGGACCTAGTGCCCACATGTGTGTGCCACATAAATGTGCCTCAAGCCACATTTTCGGGGGAGCAAATGACCGTCACATGCTCATTAACGTAATGCAGAGACTGGGGACACTGGGCACATGACCTGGAATGGGCTGGGGCCTGCGATGTCTTCAACAGCCGACTGGAGTCCCTGGACATTTGTTATTAACACACCTGGGCAAAATCGACCAGGCTGCCGTCATGGTGAGCTTGTGCAAAGCTGTCCTCCACCCCCACCGGGGGGCAGGGGATTGACTTCATCAAACTTTTTAAAATCTTAAAAACAGGATTCACACAACTGCCTTCACAGCCACGGCTTGGCAACCACAGATCGGATTGAACACCCTTATTTCTGTGCTCCTAGGGATCCCTTCCGAGCTCACCCAGGGAGCCCATGGAGGGCAAGAGCCATCTCTTCATCCGTCTGAGCTTCATTCTCCCCTGTTTGCTGGCCCCATCTTGGACAGTGGAGATGAAACGGCGAGCCCCATCAGATGCAGGTCCTGCCCTCATGGAATTTACGGTCTAAGTGAGACAGAGATTCATTGATCATAAGAATAAATGTAAAATTACATGGCCAGATGGTTTTCTTTTTTGAAATATTAATCTTCCTTCCTTGCCTGGCATTTCCTCTTCCTTTATGGGGCGGTCGGACTCAAAACATTCACTGCCATGGGGGAGGAAAGGCCCAGCCGAAGTCGGAAGTCAGTTCCTGCCCTTTGAGTGTCATAGCTGAAGCCTGGGGGTGTGCGTGGTGACGGGGGGCGGGTGTGTGTGGTGGTGATGGCATTAAGAACACCGGGACTTAGGGATGCGATGTCTGAAGATGTGAGAGGATAGGAGGTGAAGGAATTGCCTGAGCAGAAGCCTGAAACAAGGGCAGATGTTAACTGCCTAGTTGGGGGACATATATCAGCAATCTGGGAGTACAGCAAAGCATGCTCCAACCTCAGAGCCTAAGGGGTCTCATGCATGAAAAGCCACGGGCAGCGTGACATGAAAACTTCTCATGGCTGTAGAGGTAGATTGCCATATGTCGGCCCAGGAGAAGGGTCTCGGGGCTTCCATTGTTTGAACACTGAGCCAAGTTCCTTCTCTCCCTTTCTCTCAACAATGTCTCAGTTAATGTAAGACTAGTCTCCCAGTGGAAAGCATGTAGCTTCTTTGTTCCTTGATCAAATGAGTCACAGCTACTGAAGTTAGAGATTGATATCCATGTACATAGCTTGAGCTTGGGACAAAATTAGTTAGTTTACCTTGATCAAAAGGATTGTACTTACTGAAGAATTATGTGTTTTTCACTTCTAGAAAGGAGAAGGAAATTAGCTAGTACACCTTGTGATTTTTGGGGGATCCCTGAAACCTTTGATCATTGTACCCCGTGATTTTTCACGAGATCGTTGTATTTTGCAACATGGCAAAGAGAATAAAAAGCAAGTGCTGGGTTTCAGTCGTTACCACCTTGGCACCAGAGTGCTGGTGGTCCCCTGACTTCCCCGCTTTCTTAAATATTATTTCTGTGTCTGTGTCTTTGTTTCTTTCATCTCTTGCAACACATTCTCCCAGGGGACCCTATCTTTACTGGGAAAGTCACGAACCCCCGATGGGGGGTGGTATTTGGGGGTGGAAAGAGCTGGGTGGAAACACAAGGATTTGGAAGATTCAGGATGATCCGAGTCCCCAGACCAGATGAAGTTTCCTGGGCTGGGTGAAGGCAGAGTGAGGGGAGCAGCGCTGCTGAGTGGGCGTTGGATATGAGCCACGTGCTTGCTCAGAGTCCTCCCTGCTCCCCACCGAAGAGGTCTGGAGGACCTGGGAACAGGGAAGACCTATGTCCCCATCCTGGGGTAAGGGCAGTAGAGCACAGACTCCATGGTGTTTTGGAGCAGAGTCTTAGGCAGCTCCGAGTCTCCTGGGGCCAGGCCAGCTCTTCCACCTGGCAGCTGAGGCTCTCCCAGGGCCACTTGGGGGCAAGGGCCTGCCCCGCCTCTGCTGCTGGGCCCCGTACCTGGACTGCCAGGTGGGCTGTGCGCCTTCTGTTGTGGGGAGGAGAATGTTCCTCTGAGTTTCACTTTTTTTTCTTTTGATGAAAGCATATTAGTCACTCTGGCTCTTTTGGCTCAGCAGACAGAACCTGGCTCTGTTTTCTGACAATCTCACGTGCTGCGGGCTCTGCCGCTCACCCCTCCCAGCTGCCCACACGTGCCTCGTGCAACCTGGGGGTCAAGTATGGGGGGGGGATGGAGGAAGCATGGCCTCCACTCTCAGCCACAGGGTCTCTCACTGTCCCCAGGGCCGGGCCACTGTCTGGGGCCTGCCTTCCAGACACAGAGAGCACTGGAGTGGGAGTCAGCAGCTCAGATGAGCCTGGCCATGCCCCTGATCTGGCCAAGTGAGCTGAGACAAGTTCCACTCTCTCTCTGAGCCTGTTTCTTTGACAAAACAGGGACACTGTCAGCATGGTCAACAAGATAAAGAATTTGAAAGACCAACTCGCATCCTCATAATAAAAACAGATCTGCTGAGCACTGACTGTGATCTGAGCCAGGCAGTGCATTCAGAGGTGGAGCAGAAGATCTCATTTATTTCTCCTACATGCCTGTGACAATAAGAGGAAACTGAGGCACAGAGAGCTCAAAGAAGCTGCTGGAGATCACATACATTTGGCAAAGCTGGGATTCAATGCCAGGCTGGCAGAGCCCATGCTCCCGTCCTCTTCTTTGCTGTGTGGCACTTCCAGGGCTCCCCCTCTGTGCTGGGGCTGAAAGGGGTCTGAGGTCGTCTCATCGACTCATTGCACAGAGAAGGAAACTGAAGCTTAGAGAGGGGAATGGACTTTTTAGGATCTCAAACTGCCTGGACACCACACTGCCGTATGGAAAATGTCCAACACTACATTAGCATTTGGACAAATGTATTAGAATCCACAAAAGGGACTTTTGGAGGATGTCGAAACTTGCCTAAGCGGGATACTCTAATTCTGACAGGTGCAGGTCCTAGGCAAGGCTGTGGGAAGGGGAGGGGACCATGCCGGGACCTTTGAGGACCACTCAGCACCACTCAGAGCAGAGGAAACAAAACGGGGCTGCTGCCTCCTTCACCGGCCTGGGCTTGAACCCCAGATTTGCTGGGAGAGGGACTTGGTCCTGCGGAAGAGCCGAGGTGAGCACTGGGACGTGTGTCTCCGGAAGCTCGCTGCAGCGCTGCTGCCAAGGACGAACATCTGGAGCAACCCGAATGCCCAACTACAGGGGATGGGTAAACACGCCACTGTGGTTTTGCTGGGTTCTGGAACACAGACAACCATTAAAAATGGCATTTTGGAAAAAGCGTGTGGCCTATGAAATGTGTTCCCAGTAAAGAGTTAAGAATAAAGTAGGTTACAACACAGGGTGTGCCATCTGATCTCAATATTGTTAAAAAGAAAAAAAAAGTATTAATAGTATATACGTGGATTATGGTTATTTTCACTTTGTGTTTTCTCACAGTTCCCAGATTTTCTGAAACTTAAATGGCTCTCGTAATCAGATCACCCTCACATTCTGCCATTAATGCTGTTGTAGTAAACAGGGAGGGGGCGCTTCCGCAGGGAGGGGGTCTCTGTCCCTGCAGGGCTTGGAGAGCCTGGGTGGACATGGGAGGGTGGCGTCCACTGCACTTCCCAGGGCCTCTGGGCCCTCAGCCAGGCGCAGGAATGTTGTCCAAGGCTATGGACCAAGCCCCAGCCCCACCTCGGCCCATCTGCTACGTGCCAGGAAGCAGAACCACCGTTCGGTTCCTGGGGGACTTGTCTCCTAGAGGTGCCCACTGACAGGTGGGCTCATTCATTTATTCATTCAGCACAAATCTACTGAGCACCTACTATGTGCCCGATACTGACCTAGTGCTGGAAATACAGCGGTCAATAGAATAGTGGCATTGTCATCCTCCTGGAGTTTGTGTTCTCATGACAGACAATGAACAATTGAATAAATGCATAGTGTAACGGCAGATGCAAAAAGAGCTGCGAAGTAAAAAGTAAAGGCAGAAAAAGAGAAGGACGAAGCGTGACAATGTGGGGTGCTGGTCACGGAGGGCCTCTCTGAGGCGGTGGTATCAGCCATGTGGATACCAGGACAGAGAGCTCCAAGTCGAGAGAATAGAAGGTGCAGAGGCCCTGGGGCAGGAGTGTGCGGGATGTTTGAGGACCAGCAAGGGGAGGCGGCGAGGCTGTGGATGGCGGCCGTAGGGAGGGAGGCTAGGCCACTGGCCTTGCTGGAGACCACGATCGAAGACACTGGCTTCCGTTCTGAGTGAGACGGGGGTCTCGGGGGGCTGCCCGCAGAGGAGCCTGACTTCTGTTTAGCAAGACGGCCCTGGCTGGGCGGAGCAGGGAGGAGACTGCTGCATCCGTGCGGGGGAGCAACGGCAGCGGCTGGACCACGGTGGTCAGAAGCAGTTGGATTCTGGATTCTGGATTCTGGTGACGCAGAGCTGAGTGCTCCGGCCGCTCCCTCCACACTGGCCCGCCTCGGGCCCCAGCGCAGGGTCATCTCCCAGGCCCCATCTCCAGCAGTCTGGGAGGCCTGGGCTCACCCTCCCTGGGGGAAGGGGCTGAGTGGGATCCGGGGTGGCGGGGCAGGTTGGGCCACAAGGCCAGGGCTGCAGCCAGAGCCTCAGTCCGGCGCTCACTGCTCTTTCTCATTAACTGCCCAAATACACTCCCTCCCTGGGGCCAGGAGGGCAGGGGACGTCAGGAGGGACGCCAGCCACACACACTGTTTCATTCATTCAGCAAATACTTACTGAGCAAATACTTACTGCATGGGAACAACTGTGCACGAAACAGATGGAACTCCCTGCCCCACGGAGCTCCCATTTGAGCAGAGGGAGTGGCACCAAACAAACAAAGGAGTGACAGATGACAGTTGGTCAGGTGACGGCCAGTGCTTGGAGAAAAGTAAGGCAAGGCTAGGATCCTAGCACGCCCACCCCAGATATCCCATCTCCTTTCCCCGTTTCACTTTTCTTGTTTTGCATGGCATGTATAGCCTTTTACTATTCCAGATAAATTTACTTTTTATGTTTAGAGTTTTCATTCTGCACCTCCACTGCCCCCCGACACTGGAAAGGAAGCCCCATTCAGGTTCTTTAGGAGGGTGGTCTCTGCTGTCTCCCCAGAGCCTGGAAGGGCACACAGGAGTGCTCAAGTGTAGCTTCTGAGTGAGTGACACACAGGGAGCATGGGAGTGGGGTGCGTCTGCCCTCACACAGCCCTACCTTAGACCAGCAGCCTCAGACAAGCAGGGTGGCAAGGGAGGGTCCTCTTGACTCCTCACCAGGAACCCGGGTTGGGCGTGGGCAGGAGGGTGGGAGGGCAGAGCCTGCGTTACACTGTACCAGTTGGCCATGGCGCCTGCCAGGTGAGTGCTGCTGCAGAACAGAGCCTGCCCCCAGGATCGAGGACAAAGCCTTTTAGTGCAGCACAAAGTCTGGGACAGCACCACAGGCCTCGGATCTTTTAGACCAGCAGCTTTTGTCCTGTCGCAGAGTGAGAGAGCATCTTAGTCCATTTTATGTTGCTATAAAAGAACACCTGAGACTGGGTACTTTACAATGAACCAAAATGCATTTGGCTCACAGTGCTGGAGGCTGGGAAGTCCAAGGTCGAGGGGCTTGCACCTGGCGA
>CAUYSK010028412.1:0-26415 GCA_963575035.1 Avahi laniger | reverse complement strand
GAGACCCCGTCTCTACCAAAAATAGAAAGAAATTAATTGGACAGCTAAAAATATATAGAAAAAACATTAGCCGGGCATGGTGGCGCATGCCTGTAGTCCCAGCTACTCGGGAGGCTGAGGCAGAAGGATCACTTGAGCCCAAGAGTCTGAGGTTGCTGTGAGCTAGGCTGATGCCATGGCACTCACTCTAGCCCAGGCAACAGAGTGAGACTCTGTCTCAAAAAAAAAAAAAAAAAAATGAACGCTGTTTCAGGCTCAGAGTACAGTGGTAAACATAACAGACAAGGTCCTAGCTCTTGGGGTACTCACACTCCAAATGGGGAAATACAGAACATGATAAGGGAAAAAAAAGATACATAAGAATATCCTGCCCTTGAGGAAGTTATAATGTTGAAAATGCGGATGATAAGTAATCATGACCTAGCTAGGAACAAACAGAGATAATGGAAAGACAAACATAACTTTGTATAAGTAGAGGGAAACAAACATAGATTAGAGCATCTACTCTGCATAAATAGCTACAACACCAGAAGGAATGTCTGCAGAAGTACAGACAGTAATGAGGAATAGAAGAGTTAGGAGAAAGAGGGATCATTGTGGACTGGGAGAGTTAGGGAGGACTTACTATGGGAGAAAGAGGCATAGTGGGGATAAGAGCATTTCCTTGTGTATCTCAGGACATATTGACAAGTCCCAGGGGCTGCTGTGTGATTACAGCTTCTCGTCAAGATGGCTTCCTTCCAACATGGCCTCCCACTACTTGCTGAGAAAAGAAGACAAAGTGGGGTTTTAAAACAGATTGATTTACCTGGTAGGCAATGCAGTTCTACATTAAATATTGTATTTTTCGAAGGCAAAAACTGGGGTCTTATGACAGATGTTCGAGGCTTAGTCCTTGGCACTCATATCTACATGCTCTCCCTTGGTGATTTCACTCAGTCTTGTGGCTTTACTTAGCATCTAAATGCCAATGACTCACAAAAGGATATCTTCAGCTCTGACATCTTGCCATACTCATATAACAACCATTTAATCTACATATCCGTTTGGAGGTCTAACTAATAGGCACTGTAAGATCTACATGGCAAAACAAAATTCTTGATTTTCCCCAGAAAAATTCTTTCCCTCTCTCTGTTTCCCTATCAGTTAGTGGTACCACAACCACCAAGTTACTCAGGCCAAAACACTGGAGTCTTTCTTGATTCCTCTCTTTTACTCACACTCCACATCAGCTATTTCTGTTGTTCTAGCTTTAGAAAACATCTCAAATTCAAATACTGCTCAAGACTTCTTTCCCTTCACCAACCACCATCACCTCTCACCTCCTAACTGATCCCTTACTTCCTCTCATGCTGCCCTCAGTTCATTCCCCACACAACTTCCAGAGTAAACTTTTAAAAATAAAATGAAGTCATGTAACATCCCTGCTTAAAACCCTACAACAGCTTGCTACAGCAATTAAGTTAAAATTCAAACTTCTAACCTTGGCTTACAAGGCCTTTTATTATTCTAGCTCCTGATTCTTGCTCCAACCTCACCTTATGTTACACTTTCCTTCACTTACATCTCTCTAGCCACACTAGCCTTCATTATATTTCTTAAACACACTGAACTTGGTGCTTTGTTGGGAACTTTACACTTTTTTCCTTGGAATGTTCCTTCCCTAGATCTGTGGTTGGAAACACCTCATTTTTCAATTCCCAGCTCACATGGTACCTTGGAGATACCTTTCCTGACAACTCTGTCTGAATAAATATGACAGACAAGGTCCTAGTTCTTGTGGTATTTATATTATAAATGGAGGGAATGCAGAACATGGTAACAGATATCTTGTTATCTGTTTTATATTCTTCATAGCATTGATTATGCTCTGAAAAATTCTTGTTTATTCATTTTCTTGTTTATGACTATCTCCACCATTCAGTATACATCAGCAAAGGGAAATAGGACAAAAACCTTAGCTATTTTGCTCTCCACAATGCTTCTACCCCTTACAATGATGTCTAGCATACAGCTGCATCTCAATGTATGACTGAATGTGCTTGCATGCATTTAAAAATAGAGGAGTAACATCACAGTTATAAAGGAATAACATTACAGAAGAAAAACTGCTAGTGATTCCTTTTACCCAAATAATATACTTCCAAACCTTGATATCCAATCCAACCCCAACATTATTTTGATGTCAGGAGTTATTGAGCCCATTCATTACATTGGGCACTATTGAAATGCATGTCAGCCTAATTACACCAGAGTGACATACATACCTCTTTGCTTCCTGTAAAAATGTATTCTTTCAAAACTGTTCTAAATACTTTCAAGGCTGTGTTAAGCATCAGTGTTCCAGTTATGGGTTCTGACAGTATTTTGTTTCTTTGACACAAGCAATCATGACCTAGCTAGAAACAAAGAGAGATAATGGAAAGACAAACAACTTTGTGAAAGTGGATAGAAACAAACACAGATTAGAGCATCTGCTGTGTACCCTATGTGATGCAACACAAGTAACAATGAACCTGACTTCACGTTTTGATGCTGGACAAATTACGTATTAATAGTCCTTTGTGGTTCAATTTCCTCTTTCTGTAAAATCTGGGTAATTATGCTTATTCTCCATAACTTCCTTATGAAATAGGTATTATATCATATAATTATGATATGTTAAGGCCCTGAAGAAACTTGGAAATCATCTAATCTATATCCAAATGTGGAAACTAAGGTCTAATGAGTTTAAGTGACATACCCGAGCTCACAGCTAATTATTGACAGGGCTGGAACTAGAACTCAGATCTTCAGACTCTTAGGCAGGTGTTCTTTCTGCCTTACCATACTGTGATGTTTGCCCTCCTGTTTCCCTTTTGATGGATATATGTGTTATCTTTCAGTTAGCCCATAAAATCCTTGAGGATAGGATAAGAATTTCTTTCTTCCACAGTGTTTAGTTGGTCACATATAAAGAAATATTTATTAAATGAAGGAATAGTCTGCCATCAGTCCATGGCACCTGCCACCCCTCTCTGTTGCAATCATCTGCTGCCTTTCCAGCCACTTCCCCTCTTTCACTGAAAATTTTAGCACCTGACTCACTGTCTTTCTCTCCACTGTGACTTCAGTTATTCTTGGAGACTTCAACAAGCTCTAAATGATCCATCTGACACTCTGGCCACTCAGTTTCTTGATGTCCTCCAATGATCTTTTTTTTCCACCCCACTCAGCTACCTACTCCCATGCTCATATGCGTAACTCTAAAATCTTGATTTTAGGCATTCTATTGTTTGACTACCCCACCTCTTGTCTTCTGAAGTTCACTTATTCTAATACCCCTACTCCAACCATTCTTTAATCCCATCAAGAATTCTGATCCGTTGTCCTCTTCAACTTTCCACTGGCCTTCCTCTCCTCACTCTCTCACCTTCATCCAACCTAGATTCCACAGTCCGTCGCTGTAATCATGCACTTGTATACACCCATAACTCCCTTGCCACTTTCTTTCTCCATCATACTTGCCTGGAAAAACTCTAATCCTCATTAAAGCCAACTCTCTGCTTATTCTTTCCCTGCACTCATGAATGAAACAAACCTGGATAAACAGTCACGATTGTGCTGACTGCTTAAACCATGATCACAAATTATAGGAGGGTCTTCAGCAGTGTTCAATAATTCTGTTATTTCCTCAGTCAACTCTCTCCTACTCTTTTAGGGAGCTTTATCTCTCTTTAAACCTCACATTCTTGATGCCTACTCCTCATCCTTACCTGATACTTTCATCTATTGATTCACTGGGGGAAAATAAAATTAAACAAAAGAGAGCTACCAGTATCTTTTTCAATAATCTATCTTCTCCACCCTCAACCTCCACCACTTAAAATGGATGAGGTGTCTGCTCTTACTTAAGCCTAAACTCTCTTTTGAGACAATTCTCCATGTGTCTCTCACATTTCTTTTGTTCCAGACTATATTATCAAGTATGTTTGTACAGTTAACAGCCTTAGAAAATAGAGATAATGTCTCCCTCTGGAACAAACAGCAGAATGTTTACTATCCAGTACAATAAAGATAATGTCTTTCTCTGGAGCAAAAGGTAGACATTTTTATGCCCAATATAAAAGATTCAGGTTCCCTAAGCTCAGAGTTCCTCGTTTCTAATGCAGCCCGCTGCATGCACAGGTGTCACCTAGCCTTCTTCACCTTGCTCTGTGGGAACTGCAGTGCAAGGAACCGGCGCTTTGAGAAATCAGATCCCTTGTCTCATGCTTGCTGAGCATTCATGAAATTCTGGCAGGCTAACTTGTTAGCTTGCAAGTAGGATAAATTCTCAGACTCTTCAGAGTTCTTGACATGCTTTACTTCTGAACTACATCTCATTTCCTCTTGTCTTCTCAAGGATTTTGTTCCCGCAGGTATCTACTCACTCCTTTGCTTCACCAACTTTTTTCCCTTTTAATTTTCAATCACTTCTCAACCTATACATATGATGTAATATCTCTCATCTGAAAAGACAAAAACAACTTTCCTTTGAGTTCTCATCCCTCTCCATACAACCCCATTCTTTGCTGTCCTTTAAAACAAAACTCCTTGGAAGAGTTGTCTGTATGCCTTTTTCCACTTCTTTACTGCTCACAATGATGAGTTCTGTTTCAACTCATTCCAATCAGATTTGTATATATGCTGTTTTTTTAAAACCCTTCTTAAGGTTGCTATTAATAGCAACTTCCAAAGGGCTAAACCCAATGGTCAGTTCTCATTTTTTAAAAAATGGGAATTAGAAGCACTCAACCATTTGACTACTCCCTCTTTCTTGAAAGACATTCTCTCGTGGTTTCTGGTTTCTTTCATCCCAGTCTCCTTTGCTGACTCTTCCTACTCTATTGAGAAGATCATGGGGGTTTGTTGTCCATTACTTCACTAATATAGTGTATTACATTGATTGATTTTCAGATGTTAAATCAACGTTGCGTTCCTGAATAAATTCCATTTCATTATGTTACATAATTTTTTTACATCACCAAATTCAGTCTAATAATATTTAGTTAAGGATTTTTGCACCTTTTTTCTTTTTTGGAGAGGGCAGTGGCATGATCATAGCTCACTGCAACCTCAAACCCCTGGGCTCAAGTGATCCTAGGACCTGCCTCAGCCTTCCAAGTAGCTGGAACTACCGGCTTGTGCCACCATGCCCAGCTAATTTTTGTATTTTTTTTGTAGAGGTCTCACTATGTTGCTCAGGCTGGTCTTGAACTCCTGACCTCAAGTGACCCTCCTGCCTCGACCTCCAAAAGTACTGGGATTACAGGTGTGAACCATCACACCTGGACTGATTTTTGCACCTTTCTTCATTAGAAATATTGGTCTGTAGTTTTCTTGTGATATCTTTGTCTGGCTGTAGTATCAGGGTGATATTAGCCTCATAAAATATGTTGGGAAGTATTGTCTTCCTTATTTTCTGAAAGAATTTGTGAAGGATTGGTATTATTTCTTCTTTAAATATCTGACAGAATTCAGTGAAGCCAGCCAGGCCTGGGCTTTTCTTTGTGAGTAGATTTTAAATCACTAATTCAATATTTTTACTCGTTATAGGTTTATTCAATATTTTGTTTTTCTTTATTCAGTTTTGGTAATTTGTGTATTTCTAAAAATTTTTCTATTTCACCTAAATTGTCTAATTGTTGCCATTAAGTTATTTATAATATCTCCTTATAATACTTTTAATTTCTGTAGAGTTGGTAGCAGTGCCCCTCTTTCATTCCTGATTTTGTGATGTTTCTCTTATTTTCTTGACCAGTCTAGTTAAGAGTTTGTCAATTTTATCGATCTTTTCAAAGAACCAACTTTCAGGGTTGTAAATTTTTTCTCTATAGTCTTTCTGCTATAATATTTATTACTTTATTCTTTCGGCTTGCTTTGGGTTTAACTTGTTCTTTGTTTTCTAGTTCCTTAAGCTGGAAGCTTAGGTTTTTTTACTGGAGTCCCTCCTTTTCTGATATAGGAATCTAAATTTATACATTTCATCTAAGCTGCTTTAGATGTATCCAAAAATTTTGATATGTTGCATTTTTGTTTGCATTCAGTTACGACTTATTTAATTTCACTTGTGATTCCTTCAACTCACAGGTTATTTAGAAGTGTTTTGTTTAACTTCTAAATATTTGGTGTTTTTCAGATTTCTTTCTCTTGTGGATCTCTAACTTAATTCCATTGTGGTCAGAGAACACGCTTTGTACAGTATCAATCTTTTTTATTTTATTGAGAACTTGTTTTGGACGCTAGCATATTGTCTATCCTGGAGAATATTCCATGTGTACTTGAAAAGAATATGTACTCTGAAGTCATTTGGTGGGGTAGTGTATAAATATCAGTTAAGTTAGTTGATAGTGTTGTTAATGTCTTCTATAGTTGTTCTATCAATTATTGAAAGTGGGGTATTGCAATTTCTCCTTTTTAAAATAAATTGTATTGGGTATATTTCAGGTATACAACATGATGTTATGAGATACATATAGATATTACAGTAAAATGGTTACTGTAGTGAAGCAAATTAACATACCCACCATCTCACATAGTTATCCCCCTCCCTTTTTTTTTTTTAGGCAAGAGCAGCTACAATCTACAATATTATTAACTATGGTCCTCAGGTTGTACATTAGCTCTCTAGACTTGTTCACTGTACATATCTGCCATTCTTTGACATACATCTCCCATTTTTCCCACCTCCTACCCCACCCATAGTAACCACTGTTTTAGTCTCTGCCTCTATATATTTGACTTTTTTTTTTTTTTAGATCCCATATATAAATGAGGTCATGCAATATTTTTTTTCTGTGTCTGGCTTATTTCTGTTAGCATAACATCCCTCAGGTTTATCCATATTGTGGCAAATGGCAGGATCTCCTTTTTTAAGGATGAATGTTCTTCTACATATATATGTATACACACACACATATATCACTTTCTTTATCCACTCATCCCCCAATGGACACTTACATTATTTCCATATCTTGGCTATTGTGAATAATTTGTAATCAACATGGAAGTACAGATATTTTTACAAGGTGGTGATTTCATTTCCTTTGAGTATGTACCCAGAAAAGGGATTGCTGGGTCATATGGCAGTTCTATTTTTGTTTAGGAACCTCCATACTGTTTTCCACAAGGGCCACACCACTCTACATTCCCACCAACTGTGTATAAGAATTCCCTTTTTTCTACCCCATTGTCAACACTTGTTATCTTTTTGATAACAGCTACCCTAATTGGTGTGAGGTGGTTATCTCACACTAGTTTTGATTTACATTTCCCTGATGATTAGTGATGTTGAACATCTTTTCATATACCTATTAATCATTTTGATGTCTTCTTTGGAGAAATATCTATTCAGGTCCCTTTGCCCATTTTTTAATCAGTCTATATGTTTTCTTGCTATTGAGTTGTGTGAGTTCTTTATAATTTTTAGATATTAGCTCCTTATCAGAGATATGGTTTGCAAATATTTTTTCCCAGTATGTAGGTTGCCTTTTTATTTTACTGTTCCCTTTGCTGTACAGAGCTCTTTAGTTTGATGTAGTTCCATTTATTTATTTTTGATTTCATAGCCTAAGCTTTTGGTGTGATATCCAAAAATCATTGCCAAGGCCAACGTCACGGAGCTTTCCTCCTGTGTTTTCTTCTAGAAGTTTCATGGTTTCAGATCTTATGTTCAGGTTTTTATCCATTTTGAGTTAATTTTTGTGTATGGTGTAATATAAGGGTCCAATTTCTTTTCTTTTTTTGCCTGTGAAAATCCAGTATTCTCAGTACCATTTATTGAAGAAACCATTCCTTCCCCATTATGTCTTCTTGGTGCTCTTGTAGAAAATTAGTTGACCATGTATGCTTGGATTTATTTCTGGGTTCTCTATTCTATCCACTGGTCTATGTTTCTGTATTTATGCCAATATCTTACCATTTTGATTATTATAGCTTTGTAACATAATTTTAATCAGGAGGTTGGATGCCTTGAGCTTTGTTTTTTTCTCAGAATTGCTTTGGCTACTTGGGGTCATTTACAGCTCCTTAACTTTAGAATTTTCTTTTATATTTCTGTGATGTATGCCATCTGGATTTTGATAGGGATTGCATTAAATCTGTATATTGCTTTGGGTAATATGGATATCTGAACAATATTTATTCCTCTGATCCATGGACACAAGATATCTTTCTAAATAGAAATAATATTTGTATCTTCTTCAACTTCTTTCATCAATGTTTTATAGCTTTTAGAGTACAGGTCTTTCACCTCCTTGGTTAAAATTATGCCTAAGTATTTTTTTCTGTTAATGTAAATGGGATTGTTTTCTTGTGAAATCTTTACAAATGAATTGTCATATTTCTCCTTTCATTTCTATCAGTTTTTGCTTTATCCATTTTGGGGGGACAGTTTTTACATAACATTTATAATGGCTCTATTTTCTAGTTGTAGTGACCCTTTATCAAAATGTCTCTACGTTAGCCGGTGTGGTGGCATGTGTCTGTAATCCCAGCTACTCGGGAGGCTGAGGCAGGAGGATCACTTGAGCCCAGGACTTTGAGGTTGCAGTGAGCTATGATGATGCCACTGCACTCTAGCCCAGACAACAGAGTGAGACCCTGTCTCAAAAAACAAACAAAAAAACCAAACATAATGTCTCTACTAATATTTCTTAAGTTTATATTTTCTGATATTAATAGTCAATCCAGATCTCTTATGGTTACTGTTCGCATACTGCATCTTTTCCATCTTTCACTTTCAACCTACTTATGTCTTTAAATCTCATATGTATCTCTTGTAGGCAACATAGAGTAGGATCTTGCAGTTTTATTCAGTCTGATAATAATTGTCTTTTAAGTGGTCGTATTTAGTTTATTCACATTTAATGTACTTATTGATCTAGTTAGAATTTCTTTTCCCATTCCAATAGTTGTTTTCTATATGGGTCATGTCTTTTTTATTTCAATGAAGTAATGGAATCATCAAAAAATTTAAATTTATATAAAATGCCAATATACTTGGAAACTACTTAAATGATTTCTTACTAAAGAAAATATGCAAAATACAGAAACAGAAGAAATAACTCATATTTCTGTCATTCAAACATAACTTCATTTAATATTGTGGTATACTTTCTTCTCGTGTTTTAGTTTTTTCTATTAATAGATACTTGTTTATTTTTTGTTTGTTTTTAGAGTTTATATCATACTATGTATACAATTGTTGCATATTTGTTCTTATGCAATGTATTACATGTATTTTCTGTATATTTCAACCAAAGAAGAGCTGTCACAGCAGAGGGATACCTGTAGCAGTTAAGCAGAGATCCTCTCAAAAAAGCTTTTATGGGGTGGTGGGGGAAAGCTTTTGAATAAATGAAATGGGTTCTGAATGGACCTAATGTTGAACTGCACTTTCAAAAAATTGGATGTCAGAGGGTTAGGTTGGAACACAAGGGGTCTGAGAAGCACCTGCTGCATTAGGAATCTTGATGTTAATATGAATACATTTGGTTTTAGTTTTCTACTTTGGGAAAAAAAATAAAGGAAAAGCATTTTTCTCTTGTAAGTTTGATAAAATTCACCTGTAAAATGGCTGGACTTAGCGTATTGGGGGAGTGGCGTAGACTTTTTTTACTTTTGATTATATATGCGTGTGTGCATACAATCTCACATGATGTAAAGCTTATTGATTTTATGGTATTCAACCCTTTCTCTGCTTGTCTATTAGTTTTGATAGTGCATTTGCCAATTTCTCTAAGTAGTTCAATCAAATTTTGCTTTATGTGATTAAATACACACAAGTTCATGACTGTCTATCTTCTTGGTGATTATTCCTTTTAGGATTACTACATATTACTTGTTTGTTCCTATCAGTCTTTTTCACCTTAAATTCTTATGTTTGATATTAGTATTATTTAGATGAACAATCTTTTGGTTAATATTTTCTTAGTATATAGTTCTTTTTTAATCCCTTCCCTAAACTTTTTGACAATCCATTTTAAGCACGTCTTATAAATAGCACATAGCTGTTTTTTAAAAAAAAAATCCAGTCTGAATGTATTTGTTGTTCTCAGAGATTTTATAGACAGATCTAGTCCACTTTTATTTATGGTGACTAACAATATACTTGGACTTATTTCTACAATCCTATTTGAGTTTCCTATTTACCATGCTGTTAATTTGCTTTTCTTTTTCTTTTTTTTTTTTGCCTACTAATTCATTAAGTAAGTTTTCTCTAGGCCATTTTTTTCCCTCTATTGGTTTAGAAGTTTTACATTCTATTTTTCTTATTTTTGTGCACACCTTTAAATGTTTAACATGCATATCAGCAAAAGACTCTGTCATATTCAAGGCTGCCATGATCTTTTAAATAAGCCTTCTGTATTTGGGATAATTCCCTGGATATAAGTCCTATTTCCCTGGTATAGAATCAAGATTTAAATCTCCTGCCTCTCTTGCAGCTAGGATGGAGGACTGTGACATGGGCTCTGGTAACCAGAAGCACCCATGGAAATAAGGCATGTGATGACACAAACTCTGCACACAGCTTCCGCTTCCCTGGTTGCAAGTTCCTGACACAGAATTGCTATTGATCCTGGCAGCAGGGGCAAAGGAAGAAAAGCTGAGTTCCTGATATTTGGTGCTTGATGAGAGCAGCAGTTTCCTTATCATGATAGTTTGGGAATTGTTTAGGGCATTTTTTCTAGAAGTTTAGCTCAAGCTTGTTTTTCTTGACTCTGTTACCACTTCAAGAAATTCCTGATGGATTCTGTTGTTTACAACAAAGAGCCTTAATCAATAACTTGCCAAGTTCTAAAGTTAAGGAATATTTCAGTCCTTCTGAATAAAAGTCTAGAATACTTTAACTCAGAACTCCCTCTTCTCATCATCTACATATTTTTAAGGCTTCGTATTTTAATTTCATCTGGTTTTTAAATTCCAAAATGCTAACACTTAAAAAAGTACTGATTTAGATTAACCAAAAATTTGCTAATTTATTTATCCATTCTTCTCCCATTTCACTTCTTTCTTTTGGGTTCAGGTTTTTTCTTGTTTGAGTATATTCTTTAGGATTTCTTTCAATGAGTATATGTGAGTTCTAAATTTTGAAAATGTGTTTATTTTGTCCTTTCTGTTGAAAGATGATTTAGCTAGGTAGAGAATTCTAGTTTCTCAGTAATGGTTTCTCAGTAGTTTGAAGATATTTTCCATCATCTTCTGTCACTTATTGTTGCTGATAAATCTGCTGGCAAGATGACAGTCATTCCTTTTAGAGTAAAATTTGACTTTTCTCAGTGGTAACTTCTAACTTTTTTTTATTGTTTGGTGTTCTGTAATTTCGCTACTCTGTACAGGTCTCAATTTTTAAAATTCATTCTGCCTGAGACTTAGCATCTTCCTTTGATCTGATGACTGATGTTTTCTTCAAGTCTGAAAAATTCTCAGACATCATCTCTATGGATATTGCCTCTCCTCCATTCTCTATTTTTTCTCCTCCAAAAACTCGTTTAGATACATGTTGGGTCTTCTAATTCTAAGTCTCTGAACTTACCTTTGCTGTTTTGGCAGTCTATTATATGCATTTTCTATGTATTTCAGCCTCTTTGTAACACTCATTTTTATGAAATAGATTTTTATAAGATTATCTGGCTCAAAAGCCCTCAATAGTTGTCTATTTCTTACCACATAAGCTGCTCTACTGGCTTTCAAGGCACTTATGTATCCAGGCCCTGTCATTGATTAACTCTGGGAATACCGGGTAATTCTAGGAACACTTAACTTCTTTGGGCCCATTTCCCAACATAAAAAGGTTAGCAAAAAACATAAATGAAGCAAAGCAGATAAGGTGCTAGGCAAGTGCCCAGGATGTAGTAGCAGAGCAAATAAAATTTGGTTTGTCTACCTAGCTCACAGCAGTTTCCCTGGTGGTCACATCTGTATGACATCTTTCCTTGTAGCTATCCTTCATGTCTATCATTTTAGACATGAATTCTGAATAGAGGTTATTATCAACTATAGTACCTTGCAGTAATTATTGTCTGAGGTATGGGCACATGAGTCTAGCCTAAGCAATCAGTCATTACTTGAGATCTGTCAGGAATATTGGCTCATTTCTTTTTATGACTGCAGAGTACTTAAAATGTGTGAGCTGAGCTGCTAGCTGGAGTAAAGGAGAATAAAAGTGACATGTAGAAAACAGGAAAGAAGTAAAGAGGCAGAAAAACAGATTACTGACAACATTTAAGTTTCTGGTCCTCTTGGCTTTAATGATATGGTCATTTTTTTGTGCCATGGATTCCCTTAATATTTGAATATTTTATAATAAGCAGGAATAACCTCATAATAATGATTTTAAAATATTGTCAGAATTTGAACATGACCCTTATTTTTTTGCTATAATCAAGCAATAAAATATACAGCAATAAAAAATAATTTTTTATTCCTATTTTTCAAAATAAATAGTTGTTACCCTCTCACCAGTTATCGAAATGTACTTGCTGTAATAATAATATTAAATTTGAGTGGTACTTCAGAGTTCCCACAGCTTTTCATATCATTATCTTATTTGACTGTGTAAGATGAGTATGCCAGGTCATGTTAAACTTAGTTTTTTCCAAATGGTGAAACTGAGACACAGAGAGGTTAAATGGTGTTCAAGGTGGAGAAGGGTGAAAACCCAGTTAGGTCTGAAGCATCCTCTATCAGGAGAGCTCGGAACCTACTATAATACAGAGATGGTGCACTATGAAACATTTCCACTAATTTTTGTTAATTAGAAAATTTCAGAAGAGCCCTGGAGTTTCATTAGCTTCAATCACAAAACCTATTAAAATGCATATTCAGCCCATATTTTAAATTCATACTCTCAAAAGGTCCTGCATTCTCCCAAAAGTTAAACTTTGCCATATTCCTGATCAAGTTCCTGTTGTGCTTTTAAATTCTAAATTTTAACCAACCAGATGGATTACTGGGGTTCGGTATGTATTAATTCCTGGCTTGATATCCACAGTGCTTAACAGGCTTAAGTATGAATGAGAGTAAATTGTTACACTCCTTAACTAAGGTAGAACTCTATTGGATACAGCACATGGGTAATTATGTACAAAGGTGACTTGTAATCACAAAGTAGTAATATCACAACATCTTTGTTTTGGAAAAGTCAAATGCTTTCACATTAACTCATTCAGCCTCACTGAACTGATAAGGAGTTGGGTGACAAACAGTATCCCTATTTTACCTGCCAGAATTCAAGTAAAGGGGAAAGGAGAGAAGTACTGAAGAGAATGCAAAGAGCACTGTAACTTCCTTTTTATCATTATAATGATTGTTAGGTCACAGTTATGGGAATTCCTCCATTTTAAGTAGAAGATATCATTTATGATGAGGAATATAATTTTAAGAAATTGTTTCAATAAAATCATGGCACGTATATGTCAAAGAATATCGGAAGGGTTGCAGTATTTAATGTTAATCAGCAATGTTTTTGATCTCTCACTCTTTTCATTTTTGCGCGGTTAAAAATAAGTTTCTTGTTATAAGTGCAGCATTACAATAAACTGACAGTCCTGATATAGATCCCCATTTCTCTAGACTGCCATTAGGCTCAGATCGATCTTCTAAATAAAATCTGTCCCAAGAGACACAACCGATGTAGCAAAAGGGGGCTTTTTAAACCAAGCCTGACGTCACACGTTGCGTCCTAACCATCTGTACCTTTTATAAACCAGGGGCTGGAGCCGCCCGGGCGCACAGACAGGCGCACCACAATCTTCTCCCACACAAGCCTGGAATGGTAACAGCGCGCGGCTGCCTTAGAAAGAAAAGCCGTTTTAGAGCTGTGGGGTAGCGTGGGGGTGTGTGTGGCAGGGTGAGGGAGTCATTTCTATTCTCCTTCATCCAAGGATGCTATTTATTGGAAATCCTGTACATCTTTTTTTTAAAAATTGATTTCTCTCTCGAGTGGGAGGCAAATCCCTTCAGAAGCCAAAGAAGAAAGAGGGGGAGGGGAAAGCAACCTTAGCAGGATGGTTTTCAAGAGAACCACACACAACCTTGCTTTTGATTGGGACTGCCCGCAGATAAAGGCTCGGGCGTCCACAACCTGTTCAGCTGCAAAGACGACGCCCTTCTGTACAGATTGCCAGCATCACCCCTCCTTCCCCTGCAGCTCTGTCAGCCTCCCGGAGGGCAGCAGCCCGCTCTGTGACCACATCTTACCCCACTCCCTTCGCTCCTTCATCCTCCCCAAACCCAGGGATGCATTCTCACTCTCCCTCCACGTGCGAGTCCGGTTCACCCCTCTCTCCTCGCCACTCCCAGGAAGACAGCATCCCCCAGGTGCCCAGCTCTCACATTCCTTCCGGCCCCCAACCTGGCTCCTTAATCCTCCCCGGGTTTAGGGAAGCGTCTGCACTCTACCTGCACGTGCGATTTCCTGGCCGTTACCCACTTCTTTCCCCTTTCTGTCCCCCACCTCCAGCCCCGGGCTCCGCCCACCACGCCTGGGGCGCGCGCCCAGGAGCCGAGACACCTGGCGCCCCTCCCCCGGCTGCGCTCCCCTTCCAACTCCCCCGCCCCGCCTGCGCCGCGGCTCCGCGCCCACCCCTAGCAGCTTCCTCCTCCCCGCCTCCTCCCTCCGCGGGGCTGGGGGGAACGAGCGAGCGCGGCGGCGTGGCCAATGGGCGCTCGGCTTACTCTGGCCTCTCCCCCGCGCAGCCGCCAATCGCGGCGGGCGGTGGTGGTAATATTGTGGAGTGGAGTTTGGATGCCGCTGCTGCCGCGGGCTGGAACGGCGCGGCCGCGGGGGCTGCCAGGGTATTTCGGGAAGGGGGCGTGAGGAGGCGGCAGCAGCGGCGGCGGCGGGGGTTGCGTGGGGAGGCAGCCGAGGGAGAGAGAAAGAAAGGAAGGAAAAGGGCGGGGAGTCCTCAGAGGAGGAGGCGGGACCGGCCGGGCTCCTCACCCCTCGGCGGCGGCGGGCGGCCTGGGAGGCGGCGCCGCCCCCTGCCCGCGGTCTCCTCAGTGCAGCCGGCCGCCGACCCGCCGGCCCCAGGCAGCGGCCGAGGCTACTGGGGCGCGAACGGTGGGCCGGGCGGCGGCGCAGGCTGGAGTGGGCGCGGAGGCGACCGCCATGGCGTTCCTCAAACTCCGCGACCAGGTAGGTGAGGGGCTGCAGGGCGGGATCGCGCAGCCGGGGGAGAAAGGGAAGCAGGGCGGACAGCAGTGTGGGCCGCCTGGGCGCCAGCTCGGCGGGACGTGTGCAAGGGAAGCGGGGTCCTGCCGCCCGGGTCAAGGCGGCGGGCTGGGGGCCGCGGGCGACCGGCCTGTCAGAGCAGCCGGGGCCCGGGTGAAGCCCACGTGCCGTCGGGGGTCTAGCCGCCGCAACGAGAGGGGCGGATTCCAAGCTAGCCGCCCTCGCGTCCGGCAAGCTGCTGGGTAGGCGCCTCCTCTTTCCTGCCAGGTGAGGCTTTGGCCTAACAGGTGGCTTCCCGCGGGCGGGAGCGGTGCTGGCGGCCGTGACCTAGGGTCACGACCTTGCTTTTCTGTTTGCTTTGCTGAATTGTTCGAGGCACACTCTCTCCGGGTTAAAAGCAGTTGATTCTGCTTAGGGAATAGTTACTCAATGTGCAAGTTCCCAGACTTGTTTTCGTTTGACGTTTTGTGCACCATCTTGGTTACTTTTCTTGACTTCAAAAGAACTGGTTAAAAAATACGAAGTGCCAGAAAGACTTGTGACACTATGGGAATGAACAAATAGTTTGTGTATAGGAACAAAATCGTAGCTATATTTGAATGATTCGTACATTTGAAAACAGGGTAGATAGGTAATAAGGCTTTCAGGAGGCACAGAAGCTTCCATTTTTTTCTGTCTTTTAAGGAAAAGGAAAATTAACGTGTGAAATTTACCAAGTCGCGAGGAAATTATTAGTACAGAAAACTTATTTTTGCCATTTGTTTTTCTGAACAGAAAATATTAAACAGATTTGAAGGGAAAGTAACTTGCATGCTTTCGGAAACTGAGTTTCTGAAAGTGAGTACCCCTTTTGCAAAAACATTGGGGAAAAACTTGAGACATTCTTTTTATATTATCTCTTGATAAATATTGTACCTTAAGTTCTGAATCTAATATTATAAATTTTGATTTCATAAGTGAATTTTATGTTTAGGCTGATCGTTGACCTTGTGTATCTTTTGGTATCAGGGTTTTAGCTGGCGTTAATATCAGGGCATGATACTTTCAAAAACTATTCACTCGAGTTTATACCTTGTATTTGAAATTATAGAAGTGTGCTGTCAGATAGCCACTAGCCACATGTGGCAATTTAAATTTAATTACAATTCAACTTAGTTCCTTAGTTTTGTTAGCCACATGTCAAGTGTTCAGTAGCTACGTGTAGCTATTGGCTATTTTATTCAACAGGACAGTATTAGAACATGTATGTCATTTCAGAAACTTCTATGAGACAGCACTGTTAAAGAATAACAGGTAAAGCATAGTTAAAGCATAAACCATATCCTGTTAATCGCTGTACTATTAATGTATGTTATACTCTTTTTTTTTTTTTTGAGACAGAGTCTCACTGTCTTACTGGGGTGAGTGCGGTGGTGGTGTCAGCCTAGCTCACAGCAACCTCAAATTCCTGGGCTCAGGCGATCCTCCTGCCTCAGCCTCCCAGGTAGCTGGGACTACAGGCACCCACCACCATGCTGGGCTAATTTTTTTTCTATTTTTAGTTGTTTGGCCAATTTCTTTCTATTTTTAGTAGAGACGAGGTCTCGCTCTTGCTCAGGCTGATCTCGAACTCCTGAGCTCAGAACGATCTGCCTGCCTCGGCCTCCCGGAGTATGTTACACTCTTAATGGTGTGAAACTCAAGATCTAGGTTTTCCACTAATCTTTACCAATCTCCTTCCATTATTAATGGTTGAGGTAATGATTGCTTGTTTTCTTTTGTTTCTAGTCCTACATTTTTGAAAAGTTATTTTTGTGATTTACATTACTGTGCATAAGGAGTTTGGTGAACTTTTAGGATAGCATCCTGTTTCATTCACCATAAGGTTTAAACAGAAACAGGATTGTTTTCAGTTGGACATTAAATCCAGTTGCACCTTTGCATTGATATATTTAGGAATTGAAATTATGAAGCAATTGTGATGCTACTCCAGTTTTATATAATATCCATTAATACTCTGGTAATACTGAGTTTTAAAAATGTCACTTGTAAAGATACTTGGACAAGTTAATGAAAAGGCATGGCTCAGAGGAGGAAAAAGAAAATTGAGGTTTACCTCAAAAACTACTAAGTAATTGGCCCATCTGGTCTGTTTTTTGGAAGAGTGAGCAATGAGTTTGGTTTTGCCTAGTTTAAAGGGAATAGCTGTTTTTAGAAGGCATCTTATATGTTGATGTTTTATTTGCCATTAGAAGTGATGGTAAAAATGAAATGGAATGCAAATACACTTAACCTTTTCCATCTACAGGAAAAGCAGTTCAACTAGAGAATTACTTTATTTGGAGTAAAGGAGAAGATCTGGAAAAGTACACAGGATTTTAAATCTTGAGGTACTTGACATAGCTTTTAGCTCAAAAGCCTTATATACACTTGAGATAGGAAGTAGTAGACTCTTATTTTTCAAGGTCTATTTCCGTATTTACCTTGTATTTTGTTTTCTTCTAGCTTTGCAAACTAGAGTTTAAAACATAGAAGCTATAAATGAGAAGGAGTTGTTTTTCTTTGCGTATTTAAACATCAGGAAAGTTCTAGATGGTTTAAATATAAAATCATTGATCAGTAAATAGAACAATTTGTTCTCATATCCAACCAAAAACTTGAGGGTTTTTTTCCTGAATTATTTCACTTTAGTTTATGTAGCATGAATTTGTAACAATGGCAGGTTTTTTTTTTTAAAAACAGGTATCACTGTTATTTTTGTCTTTGCATTTTACATTAAAAATGTAATGATACATAATGATTACATTTTAATTTATCAGCAGCACATCCTAATAAGAAAGGAAGAAGGTCTTTATTTAGATTAGGGATCACAGACTCACAACCAGGAAGCTAAATGGCAACTGACACTTGGCTTCAGTGTTTAGAAGACAATAAGGAAGGGTAGAAATCATGGCAAATTGGATCAGGTATGTTAGTTGCTGCTCAGCTCCAGGCCATTGTTGCAGTACAGGTGTGCCTAGTGGTTTTAGAAATGAGTGTGTTTGATTTTTTTAGAAAGTCAGAAATCCAGATGGTTATGCAACATATCTCTATAGGTATTTGTAAATGTTTGCAAGTCGGTAACTACCGTTGACAGCAATTAACGCAGGGGTTTTATTATTTATCTTTTTTTTTTAGAGACAGGATCTCACTTTGGCCCAGGCTGGAGTGTGATGGCACAATCATAGTTCACTGTAACCTTGACTTCCTAGACTTACATGATTCTCTCACCTCAGCCTCTCAAGTAGCTGGGACTACAGGGACGTACCACGACACCCAGCTAATTTTTAAGATTTTTTGTAGAGACAGGTTTTCACTGCATTACCTAGGCTGGTCTCAAACTCCTGAACTCAAGCAATCCTCCTGCTTCCACCTTCCAAAGTGCTGGGATTACAGGTGTGAGCTACCACACCCAGCTAATACTGAGGTTTTAAAAAGGGCTAGTAAGGAACCAGTTTGTAACTGCTGTTTTAGATCAGTTTGCAGAAACAAACTACAAAATAAGATTTCCATTAAAAAGTATTCTTTGAGATAAAATAGCCAAGTGGTCATATACTTTAAAAAATTAAGGTAAAATTTACATATGATAAAATTCAACCTCCTAACGGGTACAATTCAGTGGTTTTTAGTGTATTCACAGAACTGTGCAACCATTATCACCATCTAATTCCAGAATGTTTTCATTACTGCAAAAACAAACCTCTTATCCATTAGCAGTCACTTTCTATTTCCCCTCCCCCCAGATCTTGGCAACCACTAATCTACTTTCTGTTTCTATGAATTTACCTATTCTGGATATTTCTTATAAATGGAATCATAAAATATAAGGCCTTTTGTGTCTGATTCATTCACTTAGCACATGTTGGAAGTCCGCATTAATTTATTAAATAGCTGTAATCAAATAAGGCCGTATTCAAGAAACTTCAATTAGATATACTTAAAAATGTACATTATTTTGTAAAAAGCTAACTACTATGTACTTAATTTCAAAAAATGAAAACTATGTTAATTTTAAAAGTAACCTTTTAATGACTTTGTTATGTGTGCTTTTTGTTGGAAAGTATTTGAATATTTGCTTGTAGCATGAAGGTCCACAGTTTCAATTGATCCTCTGGATGGGTATGAGTCATTTGTGGCCTTAAGGACATCTTGATTTGGGTTAGGTAGGAAAATGTAGATTCAGAGCAATAAGTGGTTGAACAGCAGGAAAGCATTTTTTGGGGCATATTGCCAAAGGTTTGGGTATTCTGCATTTTTCCGTATTTCAGTTGGATCTGTCTTAGCATCAGGCAATGACTTTAAAATGTCATCTACCTGCAATAGCCAACTCACTTTGGAATAATAAGGCAAATCCACACTGAATACCTCATAGTTCAATTTTAGCATGCTACTAAACAATAACGCAGTGTTGCATTTGCAGGAGTATAGTTAACAATACTTATAACTTGTTGCAAAGTGTCAATTAAAATAATAGCTTTAGCACAGAGATTTTGCTGGTGCAAGATACAATGAAAAGAAATGAGAGCATCTGTATCTGTTAATACTAGTACTTTTTTAATCTGTGCAATAAACGCTTCATATTTTCCTGTCATGGGAGGTACACCATCTGTACATACACTCACTAAATTTATCAAATTCAGTCCAAATTCATGATATTTATCTTGAAAGTTGTTGAAGGTATCTATTTCCCGTGTTCTGTTTGTAAGAGTGCCCAAACTGAGTAACTCTTTGTAGCAAAGAAAATCCTCTGTTATGACCTGAATTAAGTATAAAACCTGCATCAAGTTAGTATCAGTTGATTCATCCAAAGCAATTGAATGATATATATTTTCCTTTTGAAATATTGTACGAAGTTGTTCTATTAAGTGAAAGCCTAATTCATGCTGTTGATCAGTTATGGTTCTCCTTAAAAGAGGCAGTTGTTTGTACTTTGAAACGTTATCAGGGTCTAAGCATCCTACGACTTTGATCATGAGTTCTTTCACAACTTCTACATCACTGAATGGCTTCCCTTTTTTCCCCCAAATATGTAAACTACTTTATAACTTGCTTCAGTGACATTATTTCTAGGTCTTATTGCTGTTTGAAAGAATTGTCTTTGCTTTTGCTTTTCATCTTTTAATTTCTGCAGTACAACCCTTTGCACCACTCCCTCTAATTTAGAATGTTTGTGTTCCTTAATAGTGTTATAATGCTGATGATCATTGACTTTCCTTAATGTTGATACTGCAATATCACAAAGCAAGTAAATCATCTTATTTTTAGCAGAAACAAGATAATACTGCAGTTCCCAATCCTCATTAAAAAAATCTGTTTTCTTCCTTCAGCGATCTCTTCGTCTTCTTTGACAAGGATGGGCTGTTAAGGAGACAGAATTAAAAAATACTGTCGAGTGTGCAACTGTTCACAAATTCCCCTTCAAACAGAAACACAGTGCACTGTTGCCAAAAGCTGAACAGACTGCAGTACTCGACCCCAGTAAACTCTCACCAACCGGCCTTGTGCAGTAGTGGTGCTAGTCAAGTGGGAGAAGTTAGAACTAAATCATGAGTATAGCAGCCATCAGTTTAGTCCTTACGGTTTACTGATGTTCTAATTGTGCTGGTCAATCTGGGAGGATTATTTTGTTGAAACTTATTTTATTCTTTGGTATTTTAAATACATTCATTTAAAAAATAAAATAAAAATATAAAAGACAAACAAAAGTATAGTCATGAAAATAAAAGGATTTGTTCTGTAAAATTTGGATTTGGTCAAAAGGCCACACTTAAGGACCTAGAAGGCCACATGTGGTCTTAAGGCTACAGGTTCCCCACCCCTGTGCTAGTTGCAAGCCCCAGGCTGTTTTACTTGTGCTTCTGATGACTAGCTATAAATTGGGGTTCCCACTACCCTATCCTTGGATTTGATTAATTTGGTAGAGCGGCTCACAGAATTCAGAGCAACGGTTTATGTTTACGCATTATAAAGGATATTTCGAAAGGATACAGATGAATAGCTAGATGGAAAGAGATGCATAAGGTGAAGTATGGGAGAAGAGGCAAAAGCTTCCCTCCCTTCTGGGCACACCATCCTCCAGGAACCTCCATGCATTCAGCCCTGGAAACCCCCTGAACCCAGGCCTTTGGGCTTTTATGAAAGTTTCATTATATAGACGTGATTGATTAAATCATTGGTTATTGGTGATTGGCTTAACCTTCAGTTTCTCCTCTTCCCCAGGGACTGGGAGGTAAGTTTGGAAGTACCAACCCTCTAATCTTACGTTGGTCTTTCAGGTGATGAGTCCCACCTTGAAGCTGTCTAGGGGTTGGGAGATATCTCATTAGCATGCAAAAGATAATCTTATCATTTAGGAGATTCCAAGGGTTTTAGGAACTGTTTATCGGGAAATGGGGAGGAGACCAAATACATGTTTAACAGTATCACAATTATTGAGTTGTAGGAATTCTTTATATATTTTAGATACAAGTCCCTTATCAAATATGAGATTTGCAAGAATTTTTTCCCATTCTGTAGGTTGTCGTCCTACTTTCATGATAGTGTTCTTTAAAGCATGACAGTTTTTAATTTGTTGAAGTTTAATTTACATATTTTTTTCCTTGGTTGCATGTGCTTCTGCTGTTACATCTAAGAAATCCTTTCCTAATCCAAAGTTAAGAAGCTTCTGTGTTTTCTCCTAAGAATGTAATGGTTTGAATAGTAGCCCCCCAAAAAAATATGACCAAGTCCTATCCACTGGAACCTGCGAATGTGACCTTATTTGGAAAAAGGGTCTTTACAGATGCAATTAAGGTAAGAATCTTGAGGTCATCCTGACTTAAAGTGGGCCCTAAATCCAAATGGCGAGTATCCTAATAAGAGAGACAGAAAAGGAGAGGATAGACACAGACATGTAGGGGAGAAGGCAATGTGAAGATGAAGGCAGAGATTGGAGTCATGCAGTTCCAAGCCAAGGAATGCGTGGAGCCACCAGATGCTGGAAAAGGGAAGGAAGGATTTTCTCCTAGAATGTTCAGAAGGACACCTTGATTTCAGATTTCTACCGTCCACAATTGTGAGAGAATAAATTTCTGTGGTTTTAAGCCACAGAATTTTTACTCATTTGTTATGGTAGCCCTAGGGAACTAATAAAAAGATTTTTATAGTTTTAGCTCGTACATTTAGGTGAGTGATGCATTTTGGTTAAGTTTTATATATGCTATAAGGTAGGAGTTCAACTTCATTTATTTTGCTTGTGGAAATCTTGTTGTCTCAGTACCATGTGTTGAAAAGACTATTCTTTCCCCCATTAAATTGTCTTGGCATCCTTATCACAAATCAGTTGGCTATAAATCTGAGGTTATTTCTGGACCCTCAGTTCTATTCCATTGGTCTGTATGTCTCTCTCTGCCAGACACCACACTATCTTGATTACTGTAACTTTGTAGTAAGCTTGAAATTGGGAAGTGTGAGTCTTCCTACTTTGTTCTTGTTTTTCAAGATTTTGGCTTTTATGGATCACTTGCATTTCGATATTAATTATAGTGTCCACTTGTCAATTTCTGCCAAAAAGACAGTTAAGATTTTGGTAGGTGTTGCATTGAATTTGCAGATCAGTTTGGGAAATGTTGCCATCTTAACAATATTAAGTCTTTCAGTCCATAAACATGGGATGCTTTCCCTTTATTAAGATTTTTTTAGGTGATATTTTTCTTTCAGTGATAGCTTGTAGTTTCCAGAGTACAAATTTTGGACTTCTTTTGTTAAATTAATTGCTATTTTTTTTAAATGCTATTGTATATGGATGTTTTTTCTTAATTTAATTTTCGGATTGTTTATTGCTAATATGTAGAAATACAGTTGATTCTGTATATTGCCCTTGTACCCTGCAACTTTGTGGAGCTTGTTTATTAGAACTAATGTTTTTTAGTGGATTCCTGAGGTTTTTCTATATACAGATTATATTTGTGACTTGAGATAATTTTTTTGTTCTTTCCAATCCAGATGCTTTTTATTTCTCTTGCTTATTTGCCCTGACGAGAACCTGCTGTATTAATACGATGTTGAGTAGAAGTGGTGAGAGTGGACATCCTTGTCTTATTTGTGATCTTCTGTCTTTCATCATTAAATATGATGTAGCTATGATTTTTATCATAGGCTTTTATTAGGTTGAGGAAATTTCCTTCTTTTCCTGGTTTTTGATTGTTAGCTTCTTAAACATGGATATTAAATACTAGTCCTCATCTTGGGCAGTGTAGCTATTTGAGTATAATAGAAGTTTAGGAGGAAAAATCCCTGGTTTCAGCCAAAGATGATATTATTGTCAGAGCTGCTTCATTCTCAAGATTTCTAAAATATTGTTTCTTTAATGGTGATTCCCAAATCTGTGGCTCAGCTTTTGGGTTTTTACCTAAACTCGAATCTCTCTGACACTAGTCTGTTTAATACTTCCAGTTAGCTACATGTATGTCATCCCAAATTCAACATAACTATTTATACATTCATTTGAGTGACTCTGATTTTATTGTGCATCGAGTGCTGTATCAGTCTCCAAAGGATGAAAGAATGTGTTTGGAGAACTGTCAAGAAGTAAATATAGTGGCAACACAGGAGCTTGGAGCATCAGGAGATGACCCTGTTGGAGAGAGGGCCCAGATCATGAAGATCCTGTGTGCTGAATTCCAAGGAGTTGGAACTTTATTCTGAAAGCAGCGATGAGCCACTGAAAGATCCAAACCAGGGAATCAGTGCCAAATTTGTATTTTGAATGAATTCAGGAAGATAATGTAGAATGTAGATTGGTGTTGAGGGTGAAGCTGCAGACAGGGGAACTGGTGGGAAGTTCTATCCATTTGAAAAGAGAGGATTTGACCCAAGACACTGGCAAAGGGATGAATTTCAGAGATATTTAGGAGGTAAAATTGTTAGAACTTGCTAACTGGATTATAGGGGCTGAAGGAGAAGAATGAATCTTTAATGACTCCTAGGGTTTTGACTAGAGGGTCTAAGTAGATAGAACATGCTAGAAGTAGAGCTGGTTTAAAGGTGAGATGAATTCAGTTTCAGGTATATTGAGGTCCTAGTGGGACATCTAAATGGAGAAGAGTTGTTATAGTAGACAGTTAAATGTGAAGCTGGGCTCAAAAAAAAGTGCTTTTAGGTGGTAATTAAAGCAAATGATGTCGCTCAAAGAATGATAAAAGCTCATAGCCAAGCAGGGTATAATGGAGAAAATGGAATAAGTGGAGGAAAAAAAGCCTGAGAAGAAGCTACTAGAGTTAGGAGGAAAACCATGAGTGACTGCTGTCAGAGGCCAAAAGCAGGGATGAATTTTCCAAGTTGCACCTGTATTCTCTTAGACATGAAGCCTCAATTTTTTCGTCACCTTATAGTTTTCTTTTTACCTAGTATATTGTTTTAAACTTTTCCATGGAATTGTTTTTCCTATTTGCCCGAGCTCTTTACTTTCTAAGCCACTATCTCCGAACTTGAGTGTATGTCAGAATCACTTGGCAAGCTTAAATAGAGATTCTTGGGGTCCCATTAGACCTGCTGAATGAGGATCACCTAGGGTAATGCCCCTGAATCTGTGTTTTCAAACCTCTTGTGGTAAAGATCAGCTTACTCTTCAGAAAGCTTGTTTCCTTTTCTCCCAGGACCCAACTCACATTTACTAGCCCCTCATTTGGGGTCAGCCATATCATTGAAATCTGGCCATAAGCAGGAGTTGAGTATTACTTCAGCTTTGGCAAATACAAACCTCCCTTGAAAGATCCTCAGTCTTCCCCACCTGCTGGTTAGGTGTTGTTTGCCAGAACAACTCTGGAAATGGGAGACCAAAGAGAGCTGAACTTCTGTCCCTTGTCTCTGGCCTCCTCATTATCCCAGTTGATCATTAATATGGATTTCTTGGACTTCATGTAAGCCTGAAAAAAAGAAAACTGTTGTTTTGGGATTTACCTATTACAATAAGCACTGTTAATCAGTGCAGTTCCATTATACAATGATCAGAATTTGGGAACCACTGCCCCTGGTTTATACTATTTATATTTTTAAACTCATTTTTATGGTAAGTCTTCAGCTGTTGACTTCCAGACCTTCTATATTTTGTTTTCTTTCTAATAATTTGAATGGGGATGGTTGTAATTAACATCCTGGCTATTTTATTACATAACAAATATTGGCATATTTGCTACCTGCTGGTCCTTGATACTAGGGTTACATCTGTATATATAAAACAGGTCTCTGCCTCCTAGAACGGGATAAGATGGAATTATTTTACCTGTACTTTAGAAGCATCAAGGGAGAAGTGACAATTGAACCCAAGGATGAATTTGGGCATTCCCTTCTTGAAGTTTATTTTAATGGGATTCTTTTTGTGTACTGTTGTTCTTTCTCATCAGTGGTGGATGAGAGGCATATGTAACCTGTATAAAACATCCTTTTTATTTTTATTTTCATTTTTTAGAAACAGGGTCTTACTCTGTCACCCAGTCTGGAGTGCAGTGGCACTAGCATAGATCACTACAACTTCCAACTCCTGAGCTCAAGTGATCCTCCTGCCTCAGCCTCCTGAGTAGCTACAACTACAGGTGCACGCCACCACGCCTGGCTAATTTTTTAATTTTTTTGTAGAGACAGTCTCGCTTTGTTGCCCAGGCTGATCTCAGACTCCTGGGCTCAAGTGATCCTTCTCCTTCATCCTCCCAAAGTGCTGGGACTACAGGTGTGAGCCATCACATCTGGGCTAAATATACTTTTAGAGAAGCCAAAACTACAAGTATGTTTTTAGTAGATTCGTGTTACATGGGGTATTTTGTTTGAGTGTGTGCTTTTTTAAATCTCTGCCATTAAGAGAGAATCAAAATGTACTTTATTTAGAACTGCAAATTTTAGTTTTTTGTTTGTTTTGTTATTGTTTTTTTTTTTTTGAGACAGAGTTTCACTGTGTTGCCCAGGCTAGAGTGCTGCAGCATCAGCCTAGCTCACAGCAACCTCACACTCCTAGGCTCAAGGGATCCTCCTGCCTCAGCCTCCCGAGTAGCTGGGACTACAGGCATGCGACACCATGCCCGGCTAATTTTTTCTATATATTTTTAGTTGTCCAATTAATTTCTTTCTAATTTTAGTAGAAACGGGGTCTCGCTCTTGCTCAGGCTGGTTTTGAACTCCTGAGCTCAAACAATCCGCCTGCCTCGGCCTCCCAGAGAGCTAGGATTACA